>JAUMHM010116369.1:0-20624 GCA_032362435.1 Melikaiella ostensackeni | reverse complement strand
CGTAGAGAGTATATATAAGATCAACATAATCTGAAGCTTCAGTTTCAGGTTAGCCTTAAAGAAGTGAACTGCAATGTACACGAAACGTCGGCAAGATTCGTAGTTTTGCACACAATATTTGAACTTATTTTTTAACATTTATTGTAAAAATATATCTTGGAATATACAGGTGCGAGATTAAAAATCGAAAAGGAAATATTTAAACCAGTACAAAAAGGCAAGATTCGTAGTTTTGCACACGATTGAAACCCGAAACACCTTCTTTCATCACAATCAACATCTAGTTTACAAATTCGGAAAATTCCGTAATTTGTCGGTACCGAAACGCATGCAAGTAGCTAAGGACGCGTCTCTCTGCTTCAACTGCCTTCGAAATCACGGTGATAAAACATGAACGTTTAGCAAATGTATCATTTGTTCTGAATCGCACAATACTTTGCTCCATATTCCGAAGGAGCAAGGTAATTCACATAATAGTCAACAATGATTAGTACGAAGCGTAAATACAGGAATCCTTCTTTCTTCGGTCACACGTTCGCCAACTAGTCAAATAATGACTAGCGCAGTTCAAATTCACGACAAAGAGAAGCAATTAATTTCATGTCGCTCTCTCTTAGATAATGATAAGGTGCGTTAAATAAATTATCCGCCTCCACTAAACATATTATACGATTGACCTTTTGCTCAATTAATAACAAATTCGAAAAATCACTCAATTTCTTGACCATACCTTTCATATCAGATCTCATTCCGAACGAGCCGATTCAACGCGAACTCCTAGATATTCCATCTAATTTACTGCTCGCTGATCCAGAATTTCACAAATCTGCACCTATTGACTTTTTATTAGGTTCAGGACCTATGTTATCTCTCTTTTGTATCGGTCAAATTAATTCATCAAGTAAGAATCGAGACTTATACCTTCAAAAAACGAGATTGGGATGGATCATAGGCGGAGATACAGGCTATATGACGAATTCAAAAAAACTAAATTGTCACCTAGCGGATCTACGATTTGAATTAAATCGTTTCTGGAAAATTGAGGAAGGTCAAATTAAATCTTATTTTTCAACTGAAGAACTTGAATGCGAAAAGTATTTTCAGCAAATCGTCTCTAGAAACGAAGAAGGTAGATATATCGTTGCTCTGCCGTTTAAACAAAATCCAAATAAATTAGGCGAATCTCGATCACAGGCATTAAAAAGATTGAATTCGTTAGTAAACAAATTTGCGAAAAATCCGGAATTCGAAAGGGCTTATAGCGACGTCATAAATGAGTATAAAGATTTGAATCTCGCGACCGAAGTCAAAAATGCATCAGGGGCTCATGAATTCTATTTACTGCATCATGCAGTAATAAAAGAGTCTAGTGTAAGCACCAAAGTTCGACCAGTATTCAACGGATCTTTGCCCTCGAGTTCAGGTTTTTCACTTAACGATTTACTTACGGAAGGTCCCACTTTACAAGACAATATAGTTTCTCTCATTCTTATATTCCGCTTACATAATTACGTCATTTCAGCGGACATAGAGAAAATGTATCGTCAAGTATTAATTTGGAAGGAGGATCGGAAATATCAAAAAATACTGTGGAAAGAGGCTGATCAAATAAAAACGTATGAATTGAATACTGTTACTTTCGTTATTTCAGCAGCTCCTTTTCTTGCTATACGATGTTTATATCAACTTGCGGAAGACGAAGGGCAACATAATTCCGCGGCTGTAAATGTTTTGGAAAACGATTTCTATGTTGATAATTTACTTACCGGAGCCGAAACAATCGAATTGATAAAGACGGTATCATTCCTAACCTTCAATTCGATAAAGAACAAACACTGAAAACTTTAGGTGTAATGTGGAACGCGAAATAGATTGTATTGTTGATACAATAACACCAGTTAATGCACATGCATCAAATCGAAAGAAGCGATTCTCTCAGAGATTCTATAAATTTTCGATCCCCTAGGACTGTTAGGTCCAATCATTTTATATGGCAAAAAAATAATGCAAAAACTTTGGTTATTAAAATTAGATTGAGATACGGTGTTTGTCTATATCTCAGATCGGAAGATGGATCAGGTCATGTTCAATCCACGTTACTCTATGCGAAGTCGCGCGTTGCGCCATTACAAACCGTTTCGCTCCCACGATTAGAATTATGTGGAGCTCAACTTCTCGCAAAAATTTCAAATTGATTCAAAAAAAAAATTGATCTCAAATTACAAAAAACATTCTTTTGGACTGATTCAACCATCGCCTTACACTGGATTAATACGTCACCGCATATATTGAAAACATTTGTCGCAAATCGCGTTGCAGATATTCAACATCAATCTGAAGCGGAACTATGGCGCCACGTGCCTTCGACTGAAAATCCAGTCGATGCGTTATCTCGAGGTCAACTTCCGCATGTTTTCTTAGAAAATTCCATCTAGAGAAAAGGCCCGTCATGGTTATTCAAACCCGAGTCTCACTGGCCTCAACTTATTCTAGAATTTGAGGGGAATCCGCTAGAACAAAAAAGGAAGCAGAATTTTTTCAGAAATTTTCTTCATTTTCCGTATTGAAGTTTTTTGTAGCCTGTTGTTTTCGTTTTGAAAACGTAAAATACTTGAAATTAACAGACCCTTTGACAACGAAAGAATGAAACTTTGCCGAAATTCGTATTATTAAAATAATTCAGCAAAATACGTTTGCCGATGTAATACGTTTGTTACAAGATGGTAGAGAAGTACACAAAAAGAGCAACATCTTGAATGTATATCCTTTCCTCGATGACAAAAAAATCTTTAGAGTGAGAGATTGAAAAATTCAGAGCTCGCATATTCTCAACGTCATCCTGTCCTGCTTCCAAAGGCACACCACGTGACTGATTTGATAATTCAATATTATCACGAACGAAATTACCATTCTGGTATACAAAATACTCTCTACGCAATTCGACAAAATTATTGGATAATAGATGGGCGTAATCAAATTCAAAGAATTATTGGCAAGTGTGCCCGTTGTTTCCGCATTAATCCGTCTACTGTTGAGTATAAGATGGGTGATTTGTCGAAGGTGAGGGTAATGAAAGCGCGTCCTTTCATGAATGTCGGAATTGACTATTGCGGACCTTTTTTCATGAAGGAGAAAAAATTTCGCAATCGAAATAAAATCAAAGTGTACGTTTCTGTTTTCGTTTGTCTTGTGGTGAAGGCAATTCATCTGAAAGTTGTTAGCGATCTTACAACTGACGGATTCTTAGCCGCCTTGAAACGATTCATTTTCAGAAGAGGAAAACCAAAGAGCATTTTTTCTGACAATGGGACCAATTTTGTAGGCGCAAATAATCAATTAAAATTACTCTTTGCTTTGTTCAATTCAAATGAACATCAAAGAAAATGTCACTATTTCCTCGGTGAAAGGAAGATCGAATGGCATTTCATTCCTCCTTTATCTCCGCGTTTCGGGAGTATTTGGGAATCAGGAGTAAAATCCTTCAAACATCCCCTTGAACGCGTCGTCACTAATGAATTATTCACATTCGAACAGTTTAACACATTTGTCATCGTAGTCGAGGGAATTTTGAATTCTCGTCCTTTAACTGCTGTTTCCTCTGATCCAAATGACCTGCTAGTTTTTACCTATCGACGAAAATGATGTCACAAATTAGACGAAAAGACATTATTAAATTTGTTGATCGTAATTCTCTCAACGGGGGGAGTATGTTAAGTCTCTAAAATTTCAAATCTAAAATTCTCTCTTCTAACTGTTAATTTCCTTTTCGACTCGTTTACTGTCTTTAGAATTGTGAAGAATTTCAGTATAGTATCGTGAGTCTTCGGTTATCTCGGTTCTCAGTAAATCTAGCATCAGAATGTCATCTATTTTATAATTTTCGCTTCACCTGAGCTCTTGAAATGCCTTATTTCTATTCCCTTCCGCCCCAAATTTCTTTGGGTCCTACTCCTCCAAGTTGAGAAGCGGGGATAAGGTGATCCTGAACCTGGGTACCCTGCATGAAGCAGTAATGAGCATTACTGCTTCATGCAGCATTCATGTTCACATTTGTGCAACTACAGTAATTCCTTTTTGATTTTCTTTGCAATGTACTCAATCAATGAACCCTTTAAAACATTCTCAGCGCTCTTTTTGCAGCCATTTAAAAAACATGTCGTCTAATGTAATGACGAGTCAGTCATCAATATGCACTCGTCGCACCATATGGTGTATTCAATACTTGCCATAGAATAGAGACAATTTCATACAAACTTCAAATTTTTTACTCAACAAAATTAGATACATCAGATTAATTTAGGGTGTATCAGTGCACGTAAATTTAACGATTTGGCACAATTTCCACTTTTTTTGTGAATATTTCAGTGAAAAATAGAGCTAGAAAAATTTTTAAAACTAAAAAGATAATTAGTCGTTCTCAAGATATGATTAAATTTATAAAGTCCTGAACGCTCGACTTGGGAGCCGTCACTCAAGCGATTCGACCGCCTCTCACCTCGCAACCAGGATTGAGTAGGAACTTGGCGCTTTTCAGTGCCCCATAGTTCGAGACTTTTGTTTTTCTCAATAAAATAAAAGCCAAGGCTATAATATTTGTTAGCGCTGGTTTTGACGCTAGAAATTAATTGCAAAAAAAATATTTATTACAAATTATGCAACAAATTCATAAAAAGAAGTTTGGGAGACAAGATTAAAATTAAAAATAATTAAATAAATCAATAAACACATTACTTTTATTTACATATTTTAATTTAGGTTTAATTAATAAACATCATAGAATTTACCATTTGTTAATTGATTTAAAATTAGAAAGAAAACAATAAATTGAAACTGCTGACCTTAAAGTTTTAATTTGAGCTTGAGTAATACATAATGAATGATTTATTGACTATAATTCACCGGTTTAAATAATATACAAAATGGTTTGACTTTAGAGTGAAATAAAAAATCTTTTTATAAATCTGTTGCAATATTTATAATTTCTTATATTTTTTAAAATTAATTTTTAGCATCAAAAATTATTGTTAACAAATTATTATAGCATTGAGTTTTATTTCTTTAAGAGAAACAAAAGTCTCGAACGCTGAAGGCCAGAGAGGCGCCAAGTGCCCATTCGCGGTCCTGGTTGCAAGACAGAGGCGTCCGACTCGCTTGAGTGACGGCTCGCAAGTCGAATGTTCAGGACTTTATAAATTCAATCATATCCTAAGAACGAATGAATATTTTCTAAGCTTCTTGGTCTGGTTTTAAAGGGGAGATTTTAAGATATATTATGTGTGAATTTTAATGTTTTCTCTATCCTGACTTGAAATACGCAGAGACCTGAAGTTGGATAATGAAAATTTGAGAAAATCAGAGAATTGTTCGGTCTTTCTCAAACGTTAACTCGATCTCTATTAACAAAAAATATTTCCACTGGAAGTCATTATCCGCGAAATTTAATAGGCTTTTTTACTTTTTTTTTCTCTCAAGCTCTATTTCTCACTGAAATATCCACGAAAAGGGAGAGGCATGTTTTTAATACGCTTTTTTCAGTGGACTGACAATTCTGGTCGGTACTGTATATAAACTAATTAATTTTCATGAAATTTTTTGAAGGATAGTATATTGTGAGACTGGTGAGAGAAGGAGACGATTCCGAGAGCGTGGAGTTTGTCGCGCGAGTGTAGCAAGCGCGGTAACACGCTCGAGGACTCTTCTCCTTCGACGGCTAGTCGCACACATTATTTTATTCAACTACCGCGATAAATATCTCATTTCGCGGCTCCGTTGAGAGGGGGGAAAATACTAGCTCACCTGATTGACTGACGCAAATATAGTCCTCCGAGTTCTTTTGAAGTTTTAATTTTGAGGTTATGTCAAAATGGCAGTGTTAAGCAGTGTTGCCAACATAGTCCGCGTTCCAAAACTTTATTGATAGTAAAGTAATGAAATTTCATTGTTGTACTAGTGGGAAATCATGTTGAATACTTATACTAATCGTCAACAATCAGGTAATTTATTATTCTTCCCACTCGAAACAGGCCCGGGAAATGAGATACTTCTCGCGGGTGTTGAATAAAATGATATCATTTTTCAAGAACGATTGTTTGTTCGAATATTTGAATTTTGAAAAGTAAAATCTGTAAAACTTTTCGAAAACAGATTTCAATCAAGCAAAACTTTAAATCGTCTTCAGTTCCAAAATCTTTATGCGAAAGCTGGAATTTAATCAATTTTTGAGAAATTATTATTTATTTAACATGCAAATTCAACATAAAAATATGGAAATGAGTAGATCAAATATTTTAATATTCTTTTATTCATTTATTTATTTATTTAGGAGCCGTACAATATTACTATACAAAATATGAATAAAACTTATTAGATGAATTCTTAAATCGGCCACTTTTTTGCGTTAATATCAAATATATTTGGAATATAAAACATTTATTTCTGATACAATCATATGGCAGAGATATACTGCATCTACCTAAAAATTAACTAATTCGACTTAAAGGTAGACGTTTCTTAAATGTCTAAACTATCAAGTAACACTTGCATTTCAGTGTCACCTAAATTTTACGAAACCAAAGACACGTAACTAGTAGGTAACTTTTGGGTTCAATGATTAATGTAACCTGTTACCCTCACAATACGTAACTGTTAGCTGCAATGTTTACTGGGTTAGTCCACCGATCTGAATAGTGATGTAAAAAATCAGTGAACAAAATTTCAGGCCACCTGGCTACGATGCGAATCGAAGCCTTCCAATTTCCGGTTGATTGCTCTTACTTTATAAGCTATAAGCAAAGCTTATAAAATCTAGTTATAATTAAAGTTACCTGTATTATCATCAGATCAACCAGTAATGTCTTTCCTTCAATGTGGTCTGTGAGAAACATTTCAAATCCAACAAGCGTCTACGTAGCTAAGAGGCAAGAGTAATAGACAGACAATTGAGAGAACTGAGTTCGATTCCCAGCGTAGCTGAGGCGCGGCGTGAAATTCTTTTCACAGATTTATAACATCACTATTCAGATCGTTGCACCACCGATTTGAAAAAATGTTTGAGTGAATTTCAATTCATAAAGGAGATTAAGAGACCGAACCCTTCAGAACAGAACCCAAGTCCAAGGCTTAATCTCTCTGTTTAAGATTTTCAAAAAGATTTTAAGAAACATAATTTCTAACTAAATCATCATATGTAACAAAATAAATGAGCTGTTCTATCAGAGGAGAGTAGGTTTTATTGACTCTTTCTTTTTCTTCCGCTTTTTTCATTGTTATATCTATATTTTTCTCTAATGAGCTGGAAATGTTTCATAGTAAAAAACATACTTTTCTCTGATACGCTATTTAATATCTTTTGTCACATAGAACAGTTTAGTTAGAAATTATTGTCTTGAAAATCTTTTTGAAAATTTTTAATTGTTAGAAATTTTCTGGAATAGTCGTACAGAATTCTTGTCTAAACAATTTTCAAGATAATAATAACATCTCCGCGAATTTCAAATAGAAAACTTACAATGTCGAGTTTAAAGTAATAATTTCCGATATTAATTTTTTCACAATTATCAGATATTTTGATGTTGAAAGATTTTAATTCAAGTGCGGACTGAAATTAATCAAAATGATTCATGTATTAATAGATATATGTAATAAAGATCACTTACCAATTAATGACGCGAATATTACTGTACCCCTCATGTTGCAGAATTGAGTGAGTTTAACGCAACTTTTTTGGATCTGAATATTGAGAAAATGATGAAAAAGTTCATTAAAATTGTCGTGTATATAATCCGCATAATAAATATGTGTGACGAACATATTTTCAAGGTAACATATCATGTTCATGATACGAACACTAGGGTGTCAATAAAAAATATAAATATTTTGTATTAACTCGGTCCAAGCTTTTTGAAGGCTATTAAATCATGATATTACTTTAAAGGATATTAAATCATGATCTCACTTATTGAACCAAAATACATCTTGTTTTAAAAAAAATGGAAAAGCTCACCCCTGGAGATTACACCCTTGGAAAAAAAGTTACCACATATTTTTCCTGTTTTAGATAAACTTATTTTTAGAAGTCGCTCAAGGCTTCAGAAAGATAGAATTAACGTTTAAAGTATGTACAATTATATTTCTTCACAAGAATACAATTGTGGAATATTTTTGTCCCACAAAATACAATTCTACAATATGACATTTTTAAAATATCTAAACTTACGATTTTGAAAAAACTAACCCTTGGAGAATTTTTATATTTGAAAGGCTCACTCCCTGAGCTTCTATTTAAAAAATTCCCAATCTCTACCGAAGTAGCCAGTTTGATCATTTTTAAAATTACTGCGTCGGTATTCCAAACATCTTTTCGATCAAATTTAGTGTACAATAAATCTATTTACCCCTGAAAACTTTTCAAATTTACACCCTCTTACAGGGAAGATGAACATCTGGTTATTTTATAGATTTTAGGAACTGAAACAATTTTGAACTATGAACTAGTATTCATATTTTGTGTCTTTTTCGAGAAAAGGGAGTTTTTCAATGGTTAAGAATGATGTTTCTTCAATTTCAGAAATAAAAATCAGTTTATCCTTACTTTGAAGCTCCGGAATCTTGATAATCTCACATAACATGCTCGTCGCATTGTTACTGAACAAAAAACAAAAGTTTCTAAAAATTAAATGTTGAAGTTCGTTGAACTACATGCTATTTTGATCTATTTTATCTATTTTTTTTGGAAAAAATTGTTAAAATGCAAAAAATAAAAATCTGGTAAGGGTTCAGTCTTATATATTTCAGGAAGTGGAACAATGCTGAACAATGAACTGTTATTCATATTTCGCGCCGTTTTCAAGTTGAAATCAATCGAACTTAGCTGTGTGGAGCCTTGAGCGAGTTCTAAAAATAAGTTTATCGAAAAAATAAAAAATATGAAGTAACTTTCTTCCAAGGGGCTGAATCTCAGGGAGTTCGACATCCGAATTTCTCAAAATCAGATGTATTTTGGTTCAATATGTACCGCAATTTTATGTCTTTTAAAATGCCTAATCCTAAAAATTAATTTGCTTTAAAAAGAAATTAATGTATATTTTTTTTGTTTTTGAGACAAAATATTTTTGAGATTATATAACTAAAAATGTATTAAGGAATAGTTAGAATTTTTCATTTTTTAAAGAAGAAAACACGTGTTTATTTATTTGCTGAAGGCGAACATTTGGCATTCATTTATACAAAACAACGTAAAAAATGGCAAACGTTGTTTTCCCCTGTGTGTGTGACTTGAAGCAAGCACCTCACATTGATAAGCATATTAAAATAATTAAAAGTAAATCTATATCATTATTATCTGCTGTAGCAATATCTCCCCTATACAGAGAAATTAATTATCATTTCAAATATTTAAGAGCACGCACCTTCATGATTCTTTAATTTTCTTCTCAGGAGACTCTAAGTCCATTGAACAAAAACTGAAGGAAACGTATGGCTGTGTGTTTCTCGTTTATATATAATGCAAAAGTATTCAAAAATATTGCTGAAATGTTTTCATTACCTCTAAAGAGAATAGGAAGCATTTTTTGTATGCAAGCATTTTTTGGAGGTATATGCAGTTCTATTACATAATAAATTCCATCGGAGAGATGCACGGAACTCGGACGCAGAAAATAAAAAAATTAACAAGCTCACGACTTCGGTGGTGATTAGGAATTTGTTGAATGCAATTTATAAATTTTCTGTGTTTTCAAATGTCGCATATGCATAGAATAATGTAGAATTAATAAAAAATTACTGAAACTCTTAAATAAGACCGGAAGAGAATAAGAAACATTTTCTCATACGCATACATATTTTACAAGTATTTACTTTTATTGTTTGCTATTGAAAATATGCATAGCATTCTGACCGAGTAGCATTGAGAATGATCAAACTCATAACTTCGGTAGAGATTAGGAATTTTTCAAAATAAATATATGTGTCGAGCATATCATCAAGGTTTCATTCGAAATATTTATGACGCGAACACGAAATAGCAGTCGAAAAAAAAATAAAATAACAAACTCCCGACTCTGGTGAAGATCGCGAATTTTTCGGAAACAAGTACATAATTTTTTATCTAAAGGTGTTTAGTTTCATTGTATACTTAATTTTACCGAAAAGATGCACAGAACTATGAAGCGGCAGATTTGAAGATAATCTAACGCACGACTTTAGTAGAGATTGGCAATTTTTCAAAAACAAGATAATAAATTTCTATATTTTTGAATCCATAAATTTTTTAGCGGTAAATAGTTTCATTGTATACTGAATTTTATCGGGTAAGTTGTACAAGATACCGACGCAGCAATTTCAAAAAGGATCAGATTCGCTTCTTCGGTAGAGATTGGGAATTTTTTAAATAAAAGTTCATAATTTTCTATATTTTTAGAACCTCGCGCATGTAAAATAGAGTAGAGACAATAAAAGGACTATTGAAACTTTGTGATAACGATATATAGAACTTTGGTAAAGATTGGAAATTTTTCTGAAACAAGATTATAAATTTTTCATATTATTGAATCCTCTTATATCGGAACATATAATTAGAAAAATATATATTTACAAAACAAAAAAATAAAAAAAACCGACTTCAAACAAGCGCTAAACAGTAAAAAATAATTACTTGAAAGGCTATGAGTAATTCTGAATTCGGCACCTAACTTTGATAGTGTTTTCTGGCGCCAAATTCAAAATTATTTATACTTTCACATTTTATTTTTTTTTCACTGTTCAGCTTTTTCTTGGAGTCGGTTTCCAATTTTTTCCCCAACAAATTCTTCAAAGAATATTCTTATCTTATTTGTTTCCTAGATGAGCCATAAACTTTGCCCAAACAAAAATATTAATTCCTAAAAACTGTCACAATTGATATGTGTGACGGGCATATTTTCAAGGCTTCGTTACAAAAGTTTATGACGCGAACACGAAATGGCAGTTAAAAAATTTTAAAAACGTCAATCTCCCGACTCTGGGAAATATTGCGAGTTTTTCGAGAACGAGTACATGATTTTTTTTCTAGGGGTGTATAGTTTCATTGTATACTTGATTTTACCGAAAAGATGCACAGAACTACGAAGCGGCAGATTTGGAAATTGTCAAACTCACGACTCTAATAGAGATTGGAAATTTTTCAAAAATAAGATAATAAATTTATATATTTTTGAATCCATAAATTTTTTAGAGGTAAATAGTTTTATTGCATACTAGATTTGATCGGTAAGGTGTACAGAACACCAACGCAGTAATTTCAAAAAGAATCAAATTCGCTTCTTCGATAGAGATGGGGAATTTTTTAAATAGAAGTTAATCATTTTTTTTCATTTTTAGAACCTCGCGCATATAGAATGAAGTAAAAACAATTAGAAGACTTTTAAAACTTTGTAATGACGATATATAGAACTTTAGTAGAGATTGCAAATTCAAAAACAAAAAGACTATAAATTTGTTATCTTATTGAATCCTCGTATATCGGAACATATAATTAAAAAAATATATATTTACAAAACAAGAAAATAAAAAAACCGACTTCAAAGAAGCGTTAAACAGTGAAAAAATAATTACTTTCAAAGCTATGAGTAATTCTGAATTTGTGCCTAACTTTGGTAGTTTTTTCTGGCGCCGAGTTTAAAATTATTTATACTTTCAAATTTAATTTTTTTTTCACTTTTTAGAAAAAAGCACAATTATGGGATAATTTTGTTCCATAAAATTTAATTCTACGATGTGACATTTTTATTATACCTGAACTTGCGATTTTCGGAAGAACAAACCCTTGAAGTATTTTTATATTTGAAAGGTTCACCCCCTGAGATTGTGCCCCTTCAAAAAAAATGGACTTCCTATTTTTTCCTTTTTCAATAAATTTATTTTGAGAATCCGTTCAAGACATGAGAAAGAAGGAATTGACTTTCAAAGTATGTACAATTATAATTATTCCTATTCTTAAATAAAGAATAATTATGGGATAATTTTTTCCATAATCTACAATTCTACGATGTTAATAATAGGTACCTAATATACCCAAACCTAATTGAATATAATGTAATACCAAAACTTACGATTTTTGAAAAAACTAACCCTTCAAGTATTTTTATACTCGAATGGCTTACCCTCTGAGATTATACTCCTTGAAAAAAATTACCCCGTATTCTTCCTTTTTTCCATAAACTTATATTTAGAACTAGCTAAAGCTTTGAGAAAGAAAGAATTCACGTTTAGAGCATGTACAATTATATTTTTTGAGAAAGAAAAATTATGGGATAATTTTTTTTTCATGAAAAATAAAAATAAACTTTTCGAAGCAAGGTCCTAAAAATATAAAAAATTATGAGCTTCTAGTCTAATAATTCCCAATCTCTACCGAAGAAGCGAATTTGATCATTTTCGAAATTGCTGCGCCGGTGTTCGGTACATCTTTCCAAAAAAATTTAGTATACAATCAAACTATTTATCTCTAAAAATGTACGCGTACTAAAAAATGTTTGTTTACCTATTCCGGCGTTTTTAAAATGTTTCAGTACTCTTTTTGTTACTTTTACATTCCCCGATATACGGGGATCCAAAAATTTAAAAAAATGTATAATCTTGTTTCTGAAAAATTGCCAATCTCTACCAAAGTTGTGAGTTTGATAATTTTTAAATCTGCCGGTTCAGAGTTCTGTGCATCTATCCGGTAGAATTAAGTATACAGCTTCATATTTTTTGTAATGCAGCGTCGTAGTTTCGTACATCTTTAGGGTGGATTTGAGTATACCATTAAGCGATATGTCTCTTAAAAAATATAAGAAATTTAAATACTTTACTTTAATAAATTCCCAATCTCTTCAGAAGTCGAAAGTTTAATATTTTCTTGAAATTTTTGTGTTCACATCATAAACAGTTGGAATCAAACCTTGATTTATTCATCTAGTTTAACGAATTTAAACATTTTATTTTTAAAACGTTTGTTTGTAGTTCAGATACAATGCTGAATTAAATGCATTTGTAGTCGATTTTTATCTATTTTTTCTTTTTTGGAAAAAATTGTTAAAATAAACTAAATAAACATCTCGTAAGGGTTAAATTTTATTGATTTCAGGAAAGGAAACAAAGAACAATGGACTGTTATTCATATTTCGCACCGTTTTCGAGTTGAACTTAATCGAGGCTAGCTGTGTGAAGCCTTGAGCAAGTTCTAAAAATAAGTTCAACAAGAAAAGAAACAAATACGTGGTAACTTTTTTTCAAAGGGGTACAATCTCAGGGGGCACACCATCCACATGTCTCAAAATCAGATGTATTTGGTTCAATAAGTATCGCAATTTTATGTCTTTTAAAATGCTGAATCCTGAAAATTAATCTGCTTTAAAAACAAGTTCATACATATTTTTTCTTTTTTCCATACGAAATATTTTTGAGTCTTTATAATTAAAAATGTTTTGAGGGATAGGTTCAAATTTTTTATTTTGAAAAAAGAAGAACACGTGTTATTTTATTTGCTGAAAGCAAACAGTTGGAGGGGTAGCCCCAGATAAAACAAAATATTTAGGTTTTTCATTGTCACCCTAACGAACACGAAAGAGAAGATAAAAGATGCAAATATTTTTCATCCTTATTGACATTCATTCATAAATGACAACGTGATAAATGGCAAACCTTGTTTTTCCAATGTGTGTGATTCGAAGTAAGCATCTTACATCCATAAACATATTGAAATAATTAAATGTAAATCTATATCAGCATGATAATTCAACTTTCATGGTTATAAAAATGTACGAAAAAAGCAAAGTGTGTTCGGACTAATTATAATTTATGATTAAAAGTGTAAAAATATGTAGAAAAAAGAAATATGCATCTGACATTTTTGATTATCACGTTTTTTTAAATGTGTTATGTAGTATTCATTGTTTTTTGCTACACTGCACAATACACTGCACAATACAAATGATTTTTTCGATTCACGGCAGATGGCGATGCATTTACGGGTAGAAATCGCGCAGGTACAGGCGCAACCGCAGGTTGTTCACCGGGGGAGGAATGTGGATGCGACTTCCGCAATCCAAATCTGCAACTTCAACCCGCAAATGCATAGCCATCTGGTGCGAATCGAAAAAAAAATTCGAATGAAACTTACGTATTTTTTAATGGAGAATCTGAACCTGCAATAAAAAATATAGGTTCCCGATAAGTATTTTTAGTTAATGATGATCTACCGTATGCTTCATTATCTACTGTAGGAATTCTCCCCTATACAGTGAAATTAACTATTATTTTTAATATTTAAGAGCACGCACCTTTATGATTCTTTAATTTACTTCTCAAGAGACTCTAATTTCATTGAACAAAAAGTGAAGGCAACGTATCGCTATGTGTTTCTCTCTCTCTCTATATATATATATATATATATATATACATAATGCAAAAGTAATCAAAAATATTGCCGAAATTTTTTCATGACCCCGAAAGAGATTAAAAAGCATTTTTTAGTACGCAAACACTTTTAAGAGATATATGCAGTTTCATTATATAATAAATTTTATCGGAAAGATGCACAGAACAGAGGCCCAGCAATTAAAAAAATTATTAAAGTGACAACTCTGGTAAAGGTTGCGAATTTTAAGAAAACAAGAACATAATTTTTTTTCTAGAGGCATACAGCTTCATTGTGTACTCAATTTTACCGATAAGATGCACAGAACTCCGAAGCGGCAGATTTGAAAATAATCAAACTCGCGACTTTAGGAGAGATTAGCAATTTTCTGAAAACAAGGTTATAAATTTTTATATTTTTGAATCCATAAAGTTTTTAGAGGTAAATAGTTTTATTGTATGCTAAATTTTTCGGAAAGGTGTACAGAACACCGACGCAGCAATTTTGAAAAGGATCGAACTCGCTTCTTCGGTAGAGATTGGGAATTCTTTAATAAGGAGTTGATAATTTTTTTATCTTTTTAGAACCTCGCGCTCATATATTAATGTAAAAACAATAAAATGACTATTGAAACTTTGTAATAACGATATATAGAACTCCGAAGCAGCAATTAAAAAAAAAACGTTTGCGAATTTCTCGCAAACAAGTACATAAATTTTTTCTTTTTTTCTGTAGTAGTATATAGTTTTATTCTATACTCCATTTCACCGGAAAGTTGCGAAGAACTCCGAAGCAGCCGATTTGAAAATGATCAAACTAATGACTTTGGTGAAAATTTGCAATTTTTTAAAAACAAGATTATGAATTTTTAATATTATTGAATCCTCGTACATCGGAACATACATTCTAAAAATGATGAAAAGAATACTGAAACATATTTAAAACGCCGAAATAGATCGACAAACATTTTTTAGGACGCACACATTTTTTAAAGGTGAATAGTTTGATTCTATGCTGAATTTTATCGGAAACATGTACAGAACACCGAAGCAGCAATTTAAAAAATGATCAAACGTGCTACTTCGGTAGAAATTGGAAATTTTTCAAGAAGAAGTTCATATTGTTTTAATATTTTTAGAAACTCGTGCATTCAGAATAATGTGAAAGAATGAAAAGATTATTAAAACTTTGTAATAACGCCAGGAGGTAAATGCCTAGAATCGCGGCTTCTACAAACTTTAGATTTTTCGGTTCATTTTTTCAATTATTTTTTTTTTCGACTCCAATGTGAAAAATCAAAGGGGGATATCGAAAAAGCTTCATATGTTCCCTAAAAAACAATTCTGAAGGCAACTTCTCGTGCGTTGATTTGTTCCCAAACATATAGTCTCATGTCAGTGGTCCAATCATTTTCGAACGATGATATCGGAACTGTCATAATAAAAGTGACTTTGTAATATTTTGTAATAATTTAATAATTTCGATTTTTTCGAAATTCAGATAAAGCAAATATTTTTCATTTTCTAACTGAATTTAATTGCGAAAAAAATCTTTAATAAAGCAATATTTATAATCTCACCAATAACATCTACGATACAAAAAATTCTGCCAAGTCAAAAATTATCAGTTGAAACGATACAGAAATTAATTTAAATTAAAATCATGAAAATCAGAGTTTGCCAAGTAATTTCAAATGATATTTAGATAATATAATTTATTAAATCGAAAGAAATTAGAGAAATTTTGAGAGTACATTAGAAGGGAAAGAGCTTAAAACTTGGCGAAATAATTATTGAAAAAGAAGAAAATCTCGCCAAGTCTTAAGCCTTTCCCTTTTTAATAAACTCTCAAGGTTTATTTGTAATTTGTACAATTAAATGACATTTAAAATTAAGATATCTTTCAGAATTACTTGTCAAACTTTGATTTCAATTATTTCAATCAATTTCTATGTTAATTCAACTGATAACTTTTTTCCTAGGAAAAGTTTTTGCATCGTAGATGTTTAGGGTGAGATTTCACTTCTTTTTTGTGAAAAATTCGCTATTGAATAAAATACTATTTGCAAATTAATAAAAATATTCAATGCTGAACCCAATATGATGCATATAATTTGGTGATAATCGATTTCAAAGTGTAAGCTGTTGCGGTGGCTGATTACTAAAAAATCAATTTTCACGCATAAAATGTATAAAATATGAAAAAATAATTCATGAATTGGAAGTTCCTTAAAAATGTATCGAGAATTTCATCCAGCAAGCTTCTGAAATTTTTGTACCAATCAATTCTAAAGTATACTCATAGACTGTATATACTAAGAAATCGAATTTTTTGCCCACAATGTATAATATGCTGTAAAATTATAACTGTCGAATCTAGCAAGATTTTTATATTCCTTCAGTACAAAAGGTTGTTAAAAAAAACATACTGAACCTTTTGCTGGAGAATTTTCTGCTCGGATGATGTTGAGATATTTTTTATATGAAATTTAAAAATTCGCGGCAGCGCTTTTTCAAAATAAAATTTCTTTTTTTCTAGTTTTAATTTCTATATTTTAAATATGGTAGGCTTCTTTTCGTTTAGAAACTTGAGTAAAAAAATATTATGAATTTATATTTCAAAACGAGAGCTATCTAATCTACAGAGATTTTTGTATATTCTAGAAAGCCCTCTCAGCAGAAAAAGTTGTTGAAACATTATTTTACTCACCAATTGATCACAGCTCGTAATTAAATGATGCTCGCATAATTTAAGAAATTTCAAAAAATAAAAGCTTGAAATATTTAAAAAAAAAATTTGCATTGGGATTCTTTGTTATAAAAAATACTTTCATGGCATCATAAAGCAATATCAAATTAATATTATTTATCTTCAATGACCTTTTGGTTAAAGTTGATTGAGGCTCACTGTGCACACTTAGATTATCTCAGTTTTTAATTCCAAAATATCAGTGATAAATATCGATTATACAGATAGGTACAGATTTTTATAGCAAAATAAATACGAATAATTTTAGTATTTTGAATATTCTTATAATAATTATAAATTGTTAAAAAATGCATTAAGTACACTAAAATTCAATTTCTTGTGTTCAATTTGAAAATTACAGTATTTATTTTAAAAATATCTGGTATAAAAAACCATGAAGATAACGAGATCAAGAATCTCATTACGATCGATCATTTTGTTAAGAATCTCGATCGAATGAGACAAGATGATATAAAAGTATCGTATAGCAAGCCGAGATTAATTAAATTCTCGATCGATTCTCGTATCGTCTCGCTCGAATGCTCGTATACTAACGCATTTTGAGGTGCTCATTGCGAATATAACCATGAAAATAATTTTAAGCCACATTTTCAAGGTCAATTTGGGAAAATAAGTATCAAATTGCCGAAAACAGAAAACTATCGGTAATTTTTTGAGCTGGATAAGGGGTAGCGTGTGACAGAACTTCCTCTTTCGTTCTCCAACTATGACATAAAAAAAATATTTACAAAAAAATTTCAAACCGACTTCAAAAAAAATGAATTGCAACAGTATGAATAATTTGGAAGGCAGCGCCAGGAAAAACTATCAAACTGAGGCGCCGAATTTAGAATTATTTATATCTTTGCAAGTTATTATTTTCTACTGTTTACGTACTTTTTTTCAAAAAACTCGCAATCATTTGTTTTCAATTGCTGCCTCGAAGTTCTATATATCGCTATTACAAAGTTTCAATAATCTTTTTATTTTTTTTTTCATATTATTCTGTATGCGGAAGTTCCAAAAATATAAGAAATTATGAGCTTCTATTTAAAAAATTCCCAATCTCCACCGAAGTAGAGAATTTGTTCATTATTAAAATTGCGGCGTCGGTCTTTCGCACATCTTTCTGATAAATTTTAGTATACAATAAAACTATTTACCCATAAAAAATGTATGCCTACTAACAAATGTTTGTTAATCTATTTTGGCGTTTTAGAAATGTTTCAATACACTCTTTATTACTTTTGCATTAAATGTTCCGGAATGCAAGGATTCAAAAATATGGAAAATTTATAATTTTGTTTTTGAAAAATTGCCAATCTCTAGCAAAGTCGTGAGTTTGCTAATTTTTTAATCTGCAGCTTCGGAATTCTGTGCGTTTTTCCGGTAAAATTATGTATAAAATGAAACACTATACCTCTAGAAAAACAAAAAGAATAATGTACTTGTTTTCGAAAAATTCGCAATCTTCACCAGAGTCGCCAGCTTTATAGTTATTTTTATTCTGCTTCGGAGTTATGTACATCTTTTGGGTGGATTTAAGTATACCATTATGCGATATGTCTCTAAAAAATTATAAAATATTTCAATTCTTCTTCTCAACAAATTCGCAGTCTCTGCTGAAGTCAGAAGTTCAATGTTTTTTGTACATTTTTTAATTGCCATTTCGTGTTCGCATCATAAACATTCGAAATCAAACCCTGATCTATTCAACTAGTTTAATGAATTTCAACATTTCATTTTGAATACGCTTGTTTCTAGTTCAGATACAATGTTGACCTAAATGCATTTTTATTCGATTTTTATTTATTCTTTTGGAAATTTTGGTTGAAATACACAACCCGATAAGAATGTGTTAAATGAAATTATTTTAAATGATTTCGGTGATGTTCAAAAACGACATTGTTTTGTATTCAAAACGTTACAAATTCGACAATATTTGAAATCATTTTAATCCATTCTCGAAAGGATAAAAAGGTGTTCAATCATGCGGTAAAATTAAGCAGGATTAAAATGAGAACAATTTTTCCAGGACAAAATGAATCAAAATGTAGGCGGTAACGTGTTAAATCCAGAACGATGTCGTTGCTCACCATTTTCTAAATCATTTTAATTCGTTTCAATTTACACCCTATTAACGGGATGATGAATATCTGGTTAATTTTTAGATTTCAGGAAGTGGAACAATTTTAACTATTAACTACAATTCATATTTTGCATGTTCTCCGAGAAAAATGACTTTTTTAATCGTTGAGAATAATGTTTTTTCATACTTAGGAAGAGAAACCAGTTTCTCTTCACTCTGAAGCTCTGGTACCTCAATAATCTCACATTACATGTTCTTCACATTGTTACTGAACTAAAAACAAACGTTTTTAAAAATAAAATGTTGAAGCTCGTTAAACTCCATGCTATTTTAATCGACTTTTATCGATTTTTTCTACTTTTTTGGGAAAAATTGTTAAAATACGCGTAATAGTCATCTAGTAAGAGTTTAATTTAATAGATTGCAGAAAGGGGATCAATTTTGAACAATGAACTGTTATTCATATTTCGCGCCGTTTTCGAGTTGAACTTCATCGAGACTAGCTGTGTGAAGCCTTGAGCGAATTCTAAAAATAAGTTTATTGAAAACATAAAAAATATGAGGTAACTTTTTTCCAAGGGGTATAATCTCAGAGGGCACACCATCCGAATTTTTCAAAATCAGATGTATTTTGGTTCAATAAGTATCGCAATTTTATGTCCTAAATTCACACGATAAATTGTTTTCACGTTACTTCGGATTTAGTTAGATTCAATTAAATTCACCTTTATCAATCTTGACTGAATCATTCCAGAAAATCAATAAACAAATATTTTTCTTCTATAGCATTGATGAATTCTACTATTCTAAAAACCTTTTATTTTTTTATTGTCTTGGGAAAAGTTTTTGAATTGATACCAAAATGTTGAAAAATCGAATTCATTCATTTAGTTCATTCAAAGAAATAAATCTTTCTTTTATGTATTTGTGAGTTGCTACGGATACAAAAATCACGGGGTGAATACCCCAGCCCTTCAACAAGGGCTACATATATATACATATTTCGTTCGGTTCAGTTCCTTTCGAGTCAAACCGAAGGGCCTATGACAAAGCCACCGAACGCGTCCCCAGGTTGCGGATGGAGGGTCCCTGTGCCAAGGGTTTCTGCTGAATACGGTTACAAAAGTAAATAAGCAGTCGCGGATAATTGCCCAGGAATGGTCCCGCAGGAAAAACCCCCAAGCTAAGGCGTGAACAACCGTGCCAAAAGCTGAATAGCACGGGTGATTTATCTCAAACGGTGTCTCTGGGATACCGGGCGACCTCCTAAAGTATCAGCCTTAACCTTGCCTGCGGGGCTCTGCAAGTGTGGACGAACCCTTTCCCTAGCTTTTCGTGGGAACAACTATGAAAGAACCAAACCCAGTTGTGAATGCGGTTCAAAATGATCGAACGCGCAGAGCACCCGAC
>JAUMHM010116352.1:0-20626 GCA_032362435.1 Melikaiella ostensackeni | reverse complement strand
GGTATGGACGTGAGTTGTTGCAAAAAAAATAATCGATAATTTAGGTCACGTGACTCATGTATAACATGGCCTTAAGAGGACTTGGAAATTTTGTGATCACGCTCCTCGATGATGTGTTATGTACATCACAAAACACTCCTCAACATCTGGATCATCTCAGCCCTCTCTTTCAACTCCTACAGAATCACAATGTAACGGTCAATTTCGGAAAATCTCATTTTTTTCGTCAGGCTGCTGTGACTCTTGTCAAAAAAACAAGGTCACCTACCAAACTTTCTATGCTGAAATGAGAAATTACGCTCCAAAGAAACCTGGAGAAATTGTATCAGTCGACTTCTATGACCGTTGGCAGCGTCAAGAAGTGGTTAAAAATACATTTCATCAACGATTGATGCTTTCAGCAAACTTTTAGAATTCTACCCAATAAGAAGTACAGCAAAGACAGCGATAGATAAAATTTTCAATCACCATATACGAAAGTTCGGAAACCGGAGTAAATAGTAACTGATTACGGGATCCAATTGACCTGTGATAAATGGCTAAAGAAATTGAAAGAAGAAGGAATTCAAGCTGTATTTTCTTCAATTTGACATCCTCAGAGCAAGATTGTCGAAAGGATTCACCGAGAACTGTCAAGATTTTTCAGAACGCTCATAAAAGATCGATGCAATGCCTGATGGTGTTGGATAGAAATTGTACAGCATAAACAAAACGCATCATATAACAACAGAAATACCAAAACCAGGTGAATCTAAGATCATTTTCGCGGAGGTTTCTTCCGACGTGAATAATCGAACGAAATTACATTAGTAACAATAAAGAAACAAAACAAGGACAAACTTCGGAAATACACGATAACTAACAAAACAGCGTAATTTCAAATTTTTTTAACTGCCAAAATAAACGAATGAATTGAATGAATATTAAGCTCATTTATTAAGGGGGACACAGTTGAGCCGTACTTTTCAGAAAATTTTGAGACCAACCAATTTTTTTCACCCATTGCGTCAGTTTAGGGGAGCACTGAAGTTTTCATTTTTCCCTATTGAACGAATAAATTTTCAAAAAATTTGAAACATTCTTTCGTTGAGGGGGTCAATAAAACGGTTTTGTCAAAATTTTTGTAAATTTACGAAAGTCTTTGGTAACTAATGAAAATACTTGGAAATTCATGGAAATATTTGAAGCTTTTCAAAATAAATGGAAATTTATGAATGTCCTTGAGTTTTTGCATGACAAAAGTTTGGTGCGACTGGCGTTATGAATGGACACTCCACTTGATGACGATTTAGCTGCTTAGTTTGAATATGATTTGATACTTATGAAAAAAAATTCTCTCATCAATTTGGTAGTTGGGTGCATACGTTTGATATTAAATAACACAAACAACAATGTCACCTCGGATTGGACTGACACTTCTTTCAATGAAAGGATGCCCGTGGAAAAGTTTCAGGCGATTAATGAGGACTGGGTGTTTTAAATGCTCAACGTGTTAATGATCGTACCGAAGGAGAATTGCACACTAGTTGAAGAAAGCAAGAATTAAATCAAAGCCAAAAAGATGAAAGAATTCGTAATACTTTCAAAGGAAATAAGCAATCATTTCGGAAATGTGTTAAGAAGATTAGAAAAGAAAGTATTGGTACTGATTCATTCGGAATTAAGAATACTGATGGAAAAATGGTACCGGATACGGACAAAGTGAAACACTGTTTGAGCGACTTTTTTAAGTAATTGTGTGGAGGTGAAGCTATGGTGCATAACAACTGCTACGTAGAAGAGAATACGTTAGACAATCCCGTTTTAAGTGACGAAATAGGGATTAATATTTTTGACATTATATCCGTATTGATGATTGCTGAAAATGACTGTACTAATTACAGAGCTATCAGCCTACGTAGTTCCGTATTCAAATTATTTACCAAAATACTTATTCGTAAGGTTATCGGAATAACAAAGAAAAGGGTTTGAGAACCAAAGTGGTTTTATGCCAGGGAGATCATGTGCGGATCACTCTGTTTAGCTTTGTTAAACTGTTTAACTTGCTGTTGCTTAACTGGCTCTGTTAAACTTGAGACAAGTCATAGAAAAAAGTTTGAGAGTGAACAATAGTAGATTGTAAAACTAGAGAGGAAACCAAGAGATTCTGATAAGTGTGAAGTTTGCTGCCCCTGCGAAGCGAGGGCAGAAATCACACGTTACAGAATCGCACGTTCCTCCAGTTGCACACGATATTTGTTGTAATAGATGTATATGCAAATCGTGATCACATAAGGAATTATGGAGGTTAGGTTTGTACAATATCGGTCGGCCTGCAGAAATAACTTTCGCTAAGTCATCAATTGAACGTCCCTAGGAAGTTATAAAAAGACTTATTCGTAGCAATGCGTATGCGCTACTTACCACCCGTCACTAGGTAGGAATCAGGTATTGTCGTCCCGCTTTACGTGCACGGAAATCACGATTTCTATATATCAATTCTAAAAAAAAGAATTCTGTGCATTTGTTGATCTGGAAAAATACTTCGATAAGGTGATTAGAACTAAAGTTTTGGAAGTCCTAAAACAGAATGGAGTCAACGATCGGCTTCTAAAAGTGATGAAAGCAATACATAATGGTAGTATAGTAAGTGTAAAAGTAAATGCACGACTGAATGATTGGTTTTATATAGTATTAAGCAGGGCGTTAGACAAGGCTGCGTTATGTCCTACTGTCTTTTCAATATGTGATGGACAATAATCTAAGAATGGCTCTCTTAGATGAAGAAGGTGTTGATCTCGGGAGAATGAAAGTGCATGTACTACCGTTTGCAGATGATGAGATTGTTACGGCAGGATTTATCGATGATTTGCAGGGAATGTTGAGCAAACTGAATACCAGCATGAAGAAAATGGATTGTAAGATCAACGATAATGAAACAAAAATTATCGTGTTTGAGAGAAGGGGTGAGGAAACAGTATGCAACATTGCCTTAACCGAAGAGAGGATAGAACAAGTTAATGAGTTTGTGTATCTTGGAAGTTTCTTGACTGCCGACGGAAAGATAGGTGCAGAGATATCCAGACGTAGAGGGTAGAAAGGTTATCGGCAGTGTACGAGCTATTATTATTATCAATAAAAATTATATCTCAGACTTAAGATGGTTAGAGCCCAATATGTCGAAAGCACTTTTTGAGCTGGATATTTGTACCAAACTGAACATATTGTATGAAGCTATCCCGGTTTACACCATCAGTCACGGGCGCGTTTGGGTAATGCAATCAAGTGATCCAGTGAATTATTGCAGTCCTGTTGTCTGAGTAAATGCGAATATTTCTGCTAATACCATACTCCTGTGCCTTAGAGGGATACTGGAGCATGGCCATGATCTCCATTTGTAGGGCAGTAGCGTAGGACCCCATCGGGATTGTGAAGCTCATTCCACCCCTCTTGCGATAGACACCAGCTCCTGCTTTCTCCTTGTTTTTACAATCATATGTGAATCAGTTGTCCCCATCACTAGGCGGGTATCCCTCGCTCTTAGTCCATTCCTTTCTCGCGAAGAGGCTCAGCCGATACCTCTTGTTAAGTAGGCATTTTGTCCCTGAGCATGCTCAAGGTCAGCTTACTCGCGATATGGGTTGTGATTCGCATTTCTGTCGAGATCCTTCCGCCGTTTCTCGTGTGTATTCTCCAGGTTGCCTCCGCAGCCATGGTCTTGATGGTAAGATAGAGGTGTCTCTGTTTCTTACAGTCGAGATTTCACAGTTAACAGTTCGACCCTGCTCCACCAGAACACCGCCGCATAGGTTAGTCTGGTTCGCAGGATCGCTGTGTAGACCCTCATCAGCGTTTCCGGTTTCAAGCTCAACCCGGTAGCTACTATACCCAGTGCTTGCTGCACAGTAGGGGCGATAAAACGCCTACCTACGGGCATCCCGAGTCAACAGTTCCACATAAAGTGGTATCACTCTTAATCGTTGTTAAGTTCCCGTTGCCCAATATGTGGCAGGTCCATTCTACGACTACAGTTAGCACACCAGGTCCAATCATGGTCTCTCTGATCACCTCCCTAGAGATATAGTTTGAGACTTCTTTGATGTCCATAAAGGTTTCAGTCGCAAGGCCTTTCTGCTCCAGTTGTCCTTCGATTAGGCTTACTGCTCTGCTTGGAGCCGTTTCGTCCGAGTGACCTGCCCAGTAGGCGTGTTGTTTCTTATGCAGTGGCCTTCTTGACAAGACCTTGTCGCGGATGTATTCATTCCACAAATTCCTCTTAACCATTTTTAGTTATGTTAGGCTGATGGAATAGAAATCCTTGGGTGAAGTATAACCAATCCTGTCCGCTTTCGGAATGAAGACCACTCTCGTGCCTCTTTATGCCGTCGGAAGATATCCCAACGTCAGACTAGCCCTAGCAAGTCTCACCAGCAGCCCTATGATGGACTCCTTAGCGTTCTGTAAGAAGGACGGGTATATACCATCCGGACCATGGGCTGAGTGAGTTGAGGGCTTACCGGACTATGGAAGGAGGTTCTGGTGCACTGTAAAAAGTAGAGATCTATTTTTTTACGGTATCATTTTTTGCGCGTCCTGTTTTTTAATGGGATAACTCCATTCTGTTATTCTGAATGTGAAAAAATGACTCTGGAATCCCGCCAGTGATCTTATTTTGGTAACAGACGAGACTGTTTTTTTTTCTGAGTTTTAGTTTAACACCTGAAATCAGCCCTGAAAGAATTTCCTGTTTTTATAGTGCGGTTCGAATTCAACCTCAAGCTTTAGATCACTCCATCATGCACTTGGCTGCCACCCAGCCCGTAAAAGTTGGGCTAAAAATTATACCATACTGCCCAATATGACAAATTATGCATATCACTCTCATCACGTCGCTTGATTGCATCACAAGAATACGTCCGTGACTGATGATTTAAATCGGTATAGCCCCGTACAGAGCATTCAATTTGGTACAAATATCCAAATCCTGCTTGACAAGAGCCTTTGACGTATTGAGCTGCAACCATCTTAAGACTGAGATATGATTTTCATTATAATGACGTTTAAATATTTATTATGTATAATTATGCATATTGATTTTTTTGGGTGTTATTAAAAAGTTTCCGTAATCCTTTTGTTATTTTTTCATTATTCCATGTATGTTGATTCAAAATATTAAAAATTCTGAAACTGTTTGAAAAGAACTTCCCATTCTCTACCAAAGTCGTCAATTTGACTTTTTGTTATTGCTGCGCCCAAGTTCAGTGCATATTTGCGATGAAATTTTTCATACAATAAAAAACTATTCACCTTCAAAAAATTTATGTATTTTGAGAAATGTTTTATAACGTCCTCCTTTGTTGTTGAAAGGTTTCAGTGATCTTTTTGTTACTCTTACATTAGTCAGTTCGAGGTTTTCTAGAATATAAGAATATTATTTAGATTTTTTTACAGGAATTAATTTAAGTAAAAATAAATCTACCTTTGTCCCAAAACAGTTCTTTTTCCATAGGACGCATTTCAAACTCCTTTAGTACTTTAGTTACATTTCAGCAGTGCTTTTTTGTAGCATATCCTATGAGCACTTTTGAAAATTTTTTAAAAAATATAAAGAGGTGATTTCGTGATGCGTTTTGTATATTTAATGCAACATTGGTAGACAAGCAAATCATACTTTAATTTATTATGGATAGCAGAAAAGTTTCACATGCGAATGCTTCGAAATCAATAGGCATCGCCAAATAGTATTCATAAATATAAAGAAATGTCAAATTTTTCAAATGTTGTTTGAAACAACGTTTACCCTGAAAAAATGAATTACACATTTAGAAAAATAAATATAATTTTCAATATTAATAATAATATTAATCTATGGTAACATTTTTAATACTAAAGTCCAAGTAGTTATAAATGTGCCATTGCAAACATTTATTCAAAATGCACATTTGGCGGGCCTGCCTTTATAGTGGTTGATGAAAGAGGAAGAATCAGAAATTGTTAATAAGAATACTCAAATGTGAAATTAAGTGTTTGAAGACGAAGTGGGTTGCTTTAAAACTTATACTTTGAGATTTCACGTGATTCAAATTGTTATTTCTAAAGTTTTTGTCTGAATGTTGTTTACATTATTATTGTATTTATTTAATTCATTGGCTCAAAATGGCGTTAGTTGTGAATCATTGTCTATATAAAGAGAGACCCGCCCCCTTTTGTGAATATAAGATCTACTTTGGAGATTTTCAACTCTTCTAATGGCGATAACATCATTTTTGTAAAGGTCAAGAACAAATTTTGGGTTAATTCATATCCTGAATATCAGAGTTGTAGGAGGTTCTAGAGAAATTGATTTGTTTCTGTTTTCCAAAATCCATAATGGGAATTTGTTCATATCATTTGTTCATAAAATTAACAAATAATATCGAATGACACATTTTGATGATTGACAATTTGTCGATAAAAGCAGGCGATTTTGTCGCCAAAATATTATTTTAAAAACGAACATTCCATAATGTTCTCTATTTGATATTATTACATCCTATTATATTGACATAAAATTTTCAACAACAGACATTAAAAATCGCTCGTACGTATTAATTCTAAATTTAATTCTGATTTTTTTAACAAAATCTGAAGTCGTTCAAGAATTGACTTCTAAAAGTTATTTTGAACTTTTTTTTATTCCGTCCCACTGTGCTGTCGTTATATACGTACTAAAATTTAACGTCTCCGAAAGTTACAGATCGCTCACTTGACACTAAAATTTTACCAAAAGGAATAAAAAAATGTTTCCTATACAGATTCAATAGGTTTTTTCACGCCCCTCTTATTGATCTGAACTATTTTTTGAAAAAATAAATATTTGAGTTTCAAAAATGAAGTTCAAAAATAACTTTGTCTTTTTTCAAAAAAGAACACTTTTCTTCGCATTTTTTTGGCTAGAAAGAATATGAATATCAGTATCGATCCTTTCCCTCGAATCCAATAGTTTGAACCGTTGTATTATATATTCGATTTTAACAATTTTGAGTGTTAACGCGAGTTTCACCCACCTACTTCAAATGCATCTGTTATTGAAAATAAGTTCACCTCGAACGGTATAAGAAAAATTGATGCAGGTTTAGCAAGTCAAAATGTGACAGAAAAAGTTTTCAAAATGTGCAAAACTTGTCACTGTACAATCTAAAAAAAATTAAAACATTTGTCAAAAAATGGTTTGAAAATTTTTTTGGAATTTTTCATAACTTTTCTTTTTGTTTCCAGAAGTAAACGTGGCGTTATCTGTCTCTTGAATGCGACTTTCAGGATTTACGAGCGCAGGCAATAAAAGGCTTTGGACTTCATTTCTTTCATTTTTATCGGGCTATAATCGTAGAATTTTTTGAAAACAATGTCAATTTTGGCAGAGATTTTTGCTCCATCAAACCTACAAATTCTATCAGGATATTTTTTTCGAATGAAATTTTTTATCCTTTGGTCCGCCATTTTTGGTAGGCTTCGGAGTTTCCATTGTAGGTTTCACCCATAGCTCTTTCCGTTTTTTACAGAGAACTTATGAAGAGTTAATCACTGTCAACATTCTAGAATCATGCGTTTTTAAAATTTGATTCTGAAATACTTATTTTTATGATAGAACAGATATATAATCATGGTTCTTTCAGACAGTATCTACTGTATACAATATGTTAATATTGCAATTCTAACTGCAACATACATGGACAAGAATTACTTAAAATTTTAGTGACTGTCTATAACTCTCAGACACAGAGTTTTATAAAACGTAGACTTATAAAATTCAAGATACATTCTTATACACTTTCAGTGACTTTCACTAAATAGTAGAAGAAAAGTGAAGAATATTCAATTGAATAGCAAAAAAGTTTCACATGCGAATGCTCCAAAATTAGTAGGCATCGCCAATAGTATTCATGAATATGAAGAAATTTTTAATTCTTGAAATTTTATTTAAAACAATATTCGCCCTAGAAAAATGAATTACACATCTAGAACAATAAGCATCATTTTCAATAATAATACTAATATGAATATATGATAATATTTTTAATATTAATCTTGATATGATAATATTTTTAATTTTAAACTCCGAGTAGTAATAAATATGTCATTAGAAACATTTATTCAAAATGCACATTTGGCGGGCCTTCCTGTGTAGTGGATGATGAAAAAAGAAGAATCAGAAACTGTAAATGACAGTCCGTAAATATATAATTGAATGTTTTAAGAAGAAGCAGAGGGAAAAATGGATATAGATATTGAACTGCAGTATAATTTCGAAACAGTTGCTTTAAAGCAGTTATTTTGTAATTCTATGTGACCCACATTGTTATTCTTAACCTTTGTGTCTAAATTTAATGTACATTATTATTTTATTTATTTTATTTAATGAGACTTAGTTGTGAATTATTGTCCATATAAGAATAGGCCCGCCATGTTTCAATGACACATTCATCACTACTTGGACTTCAATATTAGAAATATTATCATATTAAGATTAATATTGAAAATATTAACATATATTCATATCAATATAAATGTTAGAATTCACATTTATTCTTTTAAATTTGTGATTTGTTTTTTATGGTAAACATTGTTTTGAAAAAAATTTGAGGCATTCAAAATTTCTTTATATTTATGAATACTATTTGACCATGCTCATTGATTTCAAAGCATTTTCATGTGAAAATTTTTTGTTAACCACAATAAATTGAAGTATTTTATTTTGTTTATTAGTGTTGCAACGTAATTTTTGGCGGCGCTTTTTACCCTCGATTCTCTCGAGGGTCATTTTTGCGACAGATTTCACTTGCTTTTTTATTGTTCATTTTTTTCTTACTTAATTTAGCAATCTTTCGAATTATTTCAAGTTCTCTACAATTTTTTTTCGGAATTTTTGAAAGTATGTTGATTTTTTGAAAAAGGGGACTGCAAGTTCAACCCCTTGTTTAAAAACCCCAAAATATTGTTATTTTTAACGTATCTTTAGCCGTTATCGAAATATTTCATATTTTTGACTATTATTTAAGCGGAAAGGAAATTCTTTTAAATTTGTTGGATTTTTCAGAAAGAGAACTGAGAGGATATGCCTTTTTTGATAACCACAAAATTTTGTTATTTTTGGCGTATCTCTAGCTAGCCGTTCTCGAGTTATTGCGAATTTTTAGAATTCTTCAAAATGTATTGATTTCTTAAAAAAAGGGACTCAGTAACAAATCTCATTTTTGAATAACCATACAATTTCGCTACTTTTGACGTCCCTCTAGCCGTTTTTGAATCTCTTAAGAATTCCGTAGAATCTTTTCCAACACCTTAGAATCTTTAAAATCCTTCAAAAACCTTTGAAATCCCTTCAATTTTTTCGAATTTATTAAAAATTCTTTGGAATCTTTGAAAATATTTCAATATATTTGAAATTCTTTATACTTTTGGAAATACCTTGAAATACTTGAAAATCTCTTCAAATCTTTGAAATCCTGAACTTCGTGAAATAATTCATTGAAATCCATCCAAATATTTGAAGTCTTATGAAAGTCTTGAAAACCCTAGGAAATTTGATAAAAATACCTTATTGAGTGCTTTTGAATCCCTCTAAATTATTGAACTCTTCAGGAATTTCATAAAATTGTTTGAAACTCCTTAAAAATGCCATGATATATTTGGAAATCTTCTAAAATACCTTAAAATTTCTTAAAATATCCTGAAACTTTTTAAGTTTTATGAAACCCTTAGGAATCTTCCGGAATTTGAGAAAATTCTTCAAAAGCGCATGAAATTTTTGGATCTCTGTAAAATCACCTGAATAATATTGGAAAATCTTTTCAAAGGTTTAAAATCCTACGAATTCCAGGGATTCTTGTGAAATTCTTTGCAATCCCGAAAAAATTGTACGAATCCTTCAAAATCTTATGAAATCTTTGAAATAATGATAAAGCCCTGAATTAATTCTTGTAGTATTTCTTGAACTGTCACAAAATATTTCAAAATTCCTTAAAACTTTTGCCATACCCCCGCCCCACAAAACTGTCGACGTGGTATGTCGATGTTCCCTAATCTGTTAATAACCAAATTCTAAATATCTACCAAAGCCGTGAGTTTGACTTTTTTTAATTACTGTGTTTGAGTTCTGTGCATATTTGCAATAAAATTTAGTATAAAATAAAACTGTTTAAATCTGAAAAATATTTGCGTGCTCAAAGAAGCTTCTTAAATATTTCTGGATTAACTAGAAAGTTTCAGCAATACTTTTATTATCTTTGCATTATTGATACCTATATCAGATTTCAGAAATATAAAAAAATTATAAACTTGTTTTTCTTTAAACTCCCAATTTTTACCAAAGTTGTAAGTTTGTTCACTTTTCAAATTGCTGTGTCAGAGTTCTTTGCACTCTTCCGATCAAATTTAATTGGACCAATCTGCAGGAGGCTGGTGCCCTCCTCAGTATGCAACGCCAACTAATCATGACACTTTTGGTACTGGCTTAGTTTTCATGCTCCCCTTTGAGTGACCGAATTTCGGTGGGACTGCCGTTATAACTGGACACACGACCTTATGATAATAATTGAGCTGCTGAGTTTGGACATGATTTTATGCTCATGGAAAAGATTACTCGCATCGAGTTCGTGGTTGAGGGTATACTTTAGAGCCACCGCAAGAGATACAAGGTTGATGAGAGGATCTAAATGAGGAACGGATCAGTGCCTCATGGTTCTAAAAATGAACCTTCGTCTAGGATGGATGAGAAGAAGAATTTGTAATAAGTCGAAGTAGATACGTGTTAAAATAGAGAATTTTTAGAAGCCAAAAGTTCAAAGGGCGCATAGCTGTAGGCTGAGAGAATATTCAAATAGTCAGAGAGGCGAAAGAGCGAGAGAATCAGGCAATAAAAATGTAGAGGGCGCGTGGATACTACTACTCGACAGTATCTTCATGAGTGCATCTGAAGTTTGTGGTACTACGGTTATAGCAAGAATGCCTGGGGATCCTTGGGGGAATCATGAAATCCGCGTGACATAGTGAAATTTGTTACTGACAATTAAAATGTGAACGGAGAGTATAGAAATTCGCCTGACAGAGTTTTACATATTAAAAATCGCAGCGTGTACACCCAATATATGAGTTCCGAAAGAACTTTTGCGACAGAAGTAGAATGTTTTGCAGCAGCCTACTCGTACTTGTAAAATGGCAACATAACTATTATTAAAAAATTGAGTAACGATACTCAGTTTTTGGTTCTTTTGCGCACAGATTCGAAAGATCAAACGATTCATTTGCTCTTTATTGGTGATACTGACAATGAAAATTTTCAAATTCTCGATCTAAAAGTTGATACAGTAATTACTAACTCATTGTCAGTAGGCCATGAAGAAGTAGATTGTGCAACTGTCAGTGACCTTTGGAAGTTGTGTGAAGCTGTCATGAATACCGTACCTCCAACACTCTGGGAAAACTGCGTAAAACACGTCGAAAAAATAGAAAAGGAGTATAGAGGTACTGATCAACAAATGGATACGATTATGGAAATGGATCCGCTCATTATTAACGTTAGTGAAGATGATTCCAGTGATGAAAACCTTTCTGAAGAACTGAGAGACACATATTGAAAAGAAACTTTCAGTTTTTCATAGGTAAAAAAAAAATTTTAATAATCTTAGTTTTTATATACCTTTTATATACTATCTGTCCAAAAAACATATCTCATTTTTTGCACAGATTACAGTGAAAGTGTCAGCAGGAAAAAATTCCAAGAATATTGCACAAATTGAATGTTGCATAGAAGGTTTTGCATGTACTGCTACAGAGCTTTCAAATTTTTAGTCGATTAGCAATTATTTTCGAATGCGTAAAAGGTTGAGAATTTTTTTCATAAATTCTAATTTTCACATTTTTTCGTAAATGACAGAAGGTAAAAAAATGTGGAAGGCATGAAGCTGATAGGATGCATGCATATAAGGCCGGGATAATTCTTTACTTGATAAAGACTTTAAAGATTTCGGATATATCGAAGAAGTATCCAAAGAATTTCTGAGAACTGTCTTTTTTATTTCACAAGACTTTACAGAATTGTAGAAAAAATTTGATGTTTATCACTTGGAAAAAAATTTTATGGTTATTCGAAAAGCTTTCAAAGTTTTAAAATATTTTCAATCTCTTCAGAATTCCAAAAATTCCTAAATACCTGTCAAATTGATTCAAATTATTCCTAAAAATTTATTGAAATTCTCCGTATTCAAGTTTCACAATTTCGTACATCTTCTGTAACGTTTTAAAGTATTGTTGAATATTCTTTTCAAACTAATTTTTCTAAATACTCATTTTTAATATTTCCAAGAATCTGAAAAGGATTTTCTTATTATCTAGAAACGTTTTGACAAATTTTAAAAATTTCAGAATTTTATTTGGAAATTATCAAGAATTTGAATTTTTTGAAAGTTTTTTCAAATCTTGTGTTACTTTTTAAATTTTTCAGAAACTTCTGAATATCTTTGAAAATGATTTGAATTTTTCCTAAAATTTTGTAGAAAGTCTGCAAAATTGAAAAAGTGCCTTCAAATCTCTTAGAATCTTTTTTGATAAATTTGCAAATCTTTTCGAATATTTATAAGTCTTTTTAATTATTTTCTCAGAATAAATGTTGTAGAATAAAAAATCATTAAAAATTTCCCAAAAATGTTCAGCAAAATTTGTTTTTTGCTTGAAACCTTTCGAAATTCTGATAAATCTTTTACAAATCATTTCAGATAAAAAAGTAATTTGAATTTTCCCTCCAATGTTAAATAAAAAATTGTAATTTTTTCAAAACCATCAAAACCCTTAAAAGCTTCAAAATCTTATTTCAAAACCTTCAAAAATCTACATTTTGTTTGAAATTTTGCTGAATCGCTAATTTTTTTGTTATCAGTCACAACAATTTTTTTTATCGCTACCTAATGTCAATAGATTTCGCAAATCGTCATCATGTTATCAATTTTGACTCTTTTTTGAATTTGTTGACGGTCTTCGAGAAATGTACGTCAAAATTCAAAAACTCGTAATTTCATAGAAATATTAAATTGAGAAGATATTCTGTGACTAGAAGTGTATCACCTGTCTAATTTAAACTTGATTCCATCTACACTTTTCATACCGTGAGGCGAAAAAAGTTCATACCAGCCATAGGCAAGTGTACTTGCGATTGAGATACTGGCAGATGATGCATAAGAGTATCTCTCTCGCACTCAGGTATGTGACTGATATGAACTTGGCCATACTGTATATTTCATGTAGCTTATACATAATTCAATAATGGTTTGATACTTCGAATCATTTCATTAAAACTTGAATGATGCAAATTAAGAAACGTTCAGTAATATCATGCAAAGACCTATATATGCGCATTTATTTGAGAGAGCAATTTTCACCACAGGGAATAAGTTCGAAGGATACATGCCTATTCATTAGGATTACTCTATGTTTCAAAAATTTTGACCTCTCTACAAAAGTAAGATTGAGTCAGTAAAAAAAATCGCTAAAGAACGAAACAAACTTCTTTGTGAAGGTCATTTTATTGGGCACAAATTATTCATTCATTGTTCAACAAAGGTTAATCATAGAAGAAGTTACGGTGAGATGAAGGTAGGAAAACACGATCAACAACGCAAATTTTACGACAGTGAATTTTGACTTGCTCCATTTTGTTGAAAAAGGAGAAAAAACGAGTAAAAAAAAATCAGGCGACTACCTTGACGTTTTCTTTAAAGGTGGGTATCATGAAAATTGAAAAATTTTAATAATTTCAGCTGACAGAGTTAATTATAGAGGAGCTGCGATCTCAGCTCTAAATTGTGATAGAGAGCTCTGCTAGAGCTTGAGATAGTTAAAAAAATTCAAATAATTCAATGTTATAAAAAATAGAGTTTTAAAACAATCAAACAACTGCCTATCAGTGTTCTTTTCCTTAGTTCACTTACTTCTCACTATAGGCGCTACTGATCATTTTTACTTTCTACATGTGTCACTTCTTTCTAGATTATACACTTTTTATCTGTTGAAGTTGAAATTTTATTAATGTAAGAGATTGGTGTGACCTGAAACTCACCACCACTTAGTTATGCTGTGCTTTCTATCGACTGTATCCTGTTTATGTCACCCGAAACTCAAAATAAAGGTAAAAATTTTGACAAAATATTGTTGATGTCTCTAATTTCTCTTCAGGAAAAATTGTTGCAATCGCAATACACGCGTTTCTCCATAATCTTACCAAGTTTCATTCATGAATCTCTTCTATATCTAGCAAAATGTGGATAGGATATTTTTTTTCGAATCAAATGTATTAATTTTGATTTTTCTAACCCTTAGAATCTGACGTTTCTATTTACGTAAGACGAATAATGTGTATTTAGTGTTATTTTCACAGGAAGCAGTCTCTTTTTGAAAACATCAATCAAATATTTAATTTTCGCTAAAATTTTTTCTGTATTAGGAATGTTATTGAATATTTTAAATTTGCAGGTTAGAATTTTTAGAAAAGTGCTCCATGTTCTCGTTAAATTGAAGTGCACGCGTTTGCTAGATTGTGGAGAAGTATGTCGCTCAATTCGGAAAAAACTAGTTTCAGAAAGTTGAGATGAAGGGAGACAAGTGTACATATAATTACAATGACTGAAAATGAAGGGACACTTACTTTTTCTGCAATATAATGTCATCTTCCAACACTTCTACATACATTTCGTTTCCTAATTTACCTGAAGATTGATTTGAGGTAACATTTTTTTATAATTTTTTTACTAAAAAAGTAACAATTTACAGACTTTACCTTGGGTTACGCGAGAATAATCTATAGCCATGAACAAACGTGGCTTGAAAAAACTTTCTGTTGCGGCGAATAGAAAAAGGAGCTGCTAAAGAGTATGACATCAGTAAGCAAGCTGAAAGTCGAAGCAGATAGTCACAAAATCCAAAAGAAGTATTCCGAAGGGCATTCAAATTTCGTTAACGAAGCAAAATATGAAGAGGCTATACCTAAAACTTCGAATTTACTTACTGATGTTGGGATTTTATCTGATGCAGCTCGGTGACCGAAAATTTCACGATCTCAATTCATCGACGCAGCCGTTAAGCAAGGACTCCCAGAAATCAAGGTCATGCAGTTTCCGCAAGAAGCATGTTCATGTGCGCCTGCGAGAACATGAAGAATCTGCTGACCATCTCAAAGCATATGTCACATGGTTAGAATGTGAATCCAGATTATCTTTGAATCAAGGAATAGATGCAGAACATCAAAACTTAATGAATGAAGAAATTCACCATTGGAAGCGTGCTTTAGAACGCCTTATGTTAATAACAATGTATCTTGCTGAACACAATCTGGCTTCTCGTCGTTCGTCTGGCAAACTTTTTACAAAGAATAATGTAAATTTCTTAGGTATGGTAGAGTTACTTGGAAAGTTTGACGACATCATGCGAGAGCATTTGCGCAGAGTATCGAAGAAAGAAATAACTGATCATTATTGTGGAAAAATGATCCAAGACGAATTGGTAGGTCTTTTAGCAAACAACGTTTCAAAAGAAATACTGAAAAGATTAAAAAAAGCACGATATTATTCTGTGATTCTTGATTGCACTTCAGACATCAGTCATAGTGAGCAAATGTCATTCACCGTGAGATCCGTGCAAATCAATGACAACAACGTCGAGGTCAAAGAGCATTTTTTGGGATTTAGAATTGCTTCTACTTCGACGGGCGAGGGACTCACGAATCTTCTACTTGAAACCCTTGAAGAAGACAACATAAATATCGATGACTTGCTTGGACAAGGATACGACAATGGTGCTAAAATGAAGGGGAAAAACAAGGGATTTTAAGCCAGGGTCTCCGAAGTAAATCCAAGAGCAGCATTTGTGCCTTGTGGGTGTCATATCTTGAATTTGGTTGTCGCTGATGCTGCCTCTTCATCAAGAACATGTATCACGCTTCTTGGTGTGCTTCAGCGCAACTACGTTCTCTTTTCAGCGTCAACACAAAGATTGAATATTCTGAAAGGTCATGTCAAAGATCTTACTGTCGAACCTTTGTGCACGACTCGTTGGTTGATCGCTTGGCAGACGCTCCGCGCGAGAAGGCTCATTACTTTTCAATCAAACCCTGTATGTTTTGATTCTTATTTGAGAGATCCTGCTGTTCAACATGAAGCCAAATGCTTGGCCAATGAAATAATAATAAATAATAAATATATGTAATAATAAATAATGTTACCGAATAAATTTTCTCCGTGTACAATGTCCATCTGTGGGGTTGTATTATTAAAGTTTAACATAATTGCATTATGAATATTAAAGCCACACGTATAAATTCTTCTAATCTTTAGAAACTGAAACGCAATTTATGAAAAATTAAAACAGATTATGAAAAATTGACACTTTGAGTCTTTCAGTGTAGAATTTGAGGATTGAATAAAGCCATTTCAAAAAATATTTATGAATAATAATATAATACAGCATAAAATGTCCGAAAAAGATTCTCCAGTCCAGTATTAGGAAAACAAGGTGAATATTCACTTCTGGAAAGTGGACAACTGGACACCTTTTCTTCGATCGTTCTTAGAATTTTGTTATTACTTATTAGGCAAAAAAGTACCACGAACCCGAGAAAAAGATAATAATTATTATTTCAATAATTCAACAAGTTCATTCAATTGCTTATAATATTTTGTAAATTCTTCTAGAATAGCGAACAATTAAAGATTAATTACAGCACTACCGCGTACCTACTCTGAAGTGTATAAAGTTAATATAACTTTCACGCAATACTAAAAAGTATATTCAAACATTTTTCCCATCACGTCCACACTGATTCCGTAGAAAAAAAGATCTAGCTATAGATTTGCAATTTGTAAAATTTATTTCAATTAAATTCAAAGTTCTATCGAAAACCAAAGTTACCATAGGATTCATGTCAGAAATATCTCGAGGATTTAATGTAATCGGGTACACAAAAAATTTTTACATTCCCATTCATGAGAGTGTAATGAAGTCGTCCAAGTTTTAGATCTCTAGTTTTAAATGGGTATTTACATTTCGGCAGTCGCAGAGTCCGAAAATCATAAAATTCTGTCGGTGTCTGTATGGATGCTTGCCTGTCTGTACGTATGTATGTATGCCTGTTTGGTTATCTGAATGTTATAACCACGCTAACTTTTGAAGGATTTGACAAAACGAATCAGCCTTCGATACACTTCTTTGAGGTCTCAAAATGAAGGTCAAGTTCGTTAATCAGATCAATTCAACTAGAACTCCAAAATTTAGAGCATATTCAAAACTCAAAACAAATGTGTTCAAAAGTTTCATGAATTTTTATCAAAGTTTCTGGTAGATGACAAAAAGACTTGAAAATCATCTTTATGATATTTTCAAATTCAACGAAGATAAAAAAAAATCATATGCTTTTCAAAATTTTTAAAATTTTCAAAAAAAAGAAAAAAATATTTTTCTGATAGATCAAGAAATTCCAGTCGGAATTTTTACCAGATATCGAATATATTACAAGATTATCCGAATTAAACTATTCGATATTAGAATTTTAGATATTTTAGAAGATTTCAACCAAATTGACAAATTAACCTCATGCCATTTTCGAATGGCCACAAATTAAAAAATTCTAGATACTATTAATCAAGTAGATTATATTAGTATCTTTTTAAAATATAGTGCAATGATTTTCAAAATAGTTTTCTGATTCTTTGGCTTCAATCCTAAATTAAATCTGCGGAAAAATCCTTAAACATGTCTACATATCATGAAATATTCCAGAAGTTATTCATATAATTCGAAAAATTTGAAATATTCACGATTTTTACAATACATTATTCAAAAATTGATGGATGAGTATTGCTTTTGTGTTTCTTTGAAAACCTAATTGCATCATACGTTTCTTTGAAATTAAGGAAACTTCTATAAATAACGAAAACAAGATATCGAAATATTATTGCAAGATTTACTGTGAAATTATACTTCGATTCGGGGCTGTTTATTTCGATCATAACGAAGAAGTGTAAACAAGCTGACGTTATTATATTGAGTATTAAAAGTTTCAAATGTTTATAAATGAAAATATGTCAAATATTCGACGAACGCGTCATTTGATTTTCATAAAAATTATTTCGCGCATATTTTTTTATTAACATATCGAAAAACATAACTATTTCTCATATTTCATTTCATTCTGTCTACGTTCTTTTATTTTTCAAACAGAATCGTCTGTATAACCTAACTGTTGAGCGCGAAGTGCAAGTGTCGCAATGAGAATGTAATCCTCAAAACCGCAGGTGCTTTGAGAACCTTCTTCAATGTCAGATTGAAAAACAATGATCAATTCCGCTTTATGACTGTACTTAATTTGGGTTTTGAATCACTGTTTTAGATTCAAGTAACAATATTTATGATATTTAAAATGGAGTCAAAATGCATGAAAACATAACGTGCGAAAACGAGCGCGAAGCGCGAGAGCGTACCTGTGCTCCCTAGACGCGCTGAATCTTGTCGCGAAGCTCCGCGCGCGCAGGGCGCAATGAGAATGTGCTGGCCGAACGTGGATATATTTTTCTAAACAATTATATATATTGTCAGAGTGAAGGTGATGAAGATAATGTTTAAGTTGACTTTTTGGCAATATGTAAAATTTATTTTCATTTCATACATTAGTGTTATACGTGGCTATGTAGTAATTCATCAATAATTGTTAATCGTTTAAAGATATAATGTAAAATGTTGTGAAATAATAATATAATTGTTCTGAAAACAAAATTGTTTGTAGCTTTCGCGCTATTTGGTCGATAATTAAAGTTTGTGAAATATTAAAATCAATATGCTTAATCAAATGATGGAAAGTACGTTGTTTAATATCAAGCGTCTGAATAGGTACGGTACATATGTTCTGTCAAAGACATTTTGTAAACTAAAACAATCTCATTAGCAGTGTTGTTTCTTTCGTCGGTGCTCAGTGTCAATGGCCTTACAATCAAAAAAGTCAATCTATCTCTTACGCGTGAAGTTAAATGCATATACAATATATGCACCCTTCCCATCGTTTATATGGCGCCTCCCGCATAAATAATACAATTTGTCTGGGCCTATCAACGGATATGAATTGGTCGGCATTCATAGGGGTCGTTGAATGGACCTCACATGATTTTATTTCTTAACATTTCCGGCTCATTTGTTCATCTGTACTACCGCCTTTCAGTTTCCTCTGTTTGATTCTCTAAAAGGGGACTTCTGAAATGATTAAATGTATAAAATATTGCAAAGGACAGAGTAATTTCCAACCTGAATTAATGAATAATGCAGCTTATGATATTTGCATATAAGCTTTATATTATACTTGCTATTTATATAACAATTTGGGTGTTATCACCTTCTATTCCATTTTTTAAAATAAAAAAATACTCTGATCACAATGAATTTTTTTTTATATTGATAGTAGTTCGATGAATCATCCTTTTTATTTTGTTATTATTCATCCACTCTCATTTGTTATTCAGTTTGTCATTGTAACATCAAATGTTGCTTTTATGTATCCTCAACCTTGCACAACTTACATTGCAAATTGTGCGAGGTCTTTTTCGAAAACAAGTAACGCTTACATATGGCGTTAAAAAAAATACTAGATCGTCTTCACTGGATGTTGGAATTTTGTTCGTATGATTTAAAGACTACTTTGAATATTTTTTGGGACTACTCTCTCTCAATTAGTGAGAAATAGCTCACTATATCAAATCAGTAAGGATTTTCACTGATTCACCGTGAAGTACCACTGATTGACAGTGACATTTTAGCTGAAATCAATCAGTGAACTCTGAGTTTTACTGGATCAACTTCAGTAACGAAATCACTACACATTAGTGATATTTCACTGTCAATCAGTGAGAATTCTTATTGATTTTATTGAGTGATCCACTTGTAGCTGTTTGAATCAGTGAAATCTCACTGATTCAAATTCATAGAGTAAATTTTCATACTTTTCAGCAATAGTATTTCTAAATGTCATGAAACAACCTTCTCTCCTCTTCAACTTTATAGTATGATATCTTGTACGAATTAATTTAACGAATAAATTAGCAGCTTCAAGAGACGATTATTTTTAACATGAAAAATTTCACTGGTACCCGCCCCGTATCTAACAGCGACTTGTGAAATTTTCTGCAAAAGAAGACAGTCATTCATATTGGTTCATGAATTTACAATTGCATATGCTTGAATTTCAATAGCATGTGATTGCATTTTTATTCAATTCATTATATGGTTGAACTTTCAAAATATGTCTCAGCAATCACGTTTTTTTCTGTAAATTTTCCAAGAAAAAAAAATATTAGAGCTTAAGGAAAATGGTTACGCTTAGTAAGATTGATCGTTCCAGTTTTGAGAAAAAAATATTTTAAATATTTGCGTTAAATATGAAGTCCGCGAGAATCACATACGAACCTTCGTAGACTCCAGATTGGCAAATTAATCGCTTGTGATGTCAATGTCTGCAGGCGATAGTACACGGAGAAACCCAAACACCAATGATTGGTGTTTGCAGAAAAAAAAATCGCGAAACACCACTGAACGCTGCGTACGCACGAATCATTGGTGTTCACGCAGTGGCCAGTGATGCCTT
>JAUMHM010116309.1:480-20629 GCA_032362435.1 Melikaiella ostensackeni | reverse complement strand
ACTCTCATCATATCACTTGATTGCATTACCAAAATGCGTCCGTGACTGATGATATAAACCGGGATAGCCCCGTGCAACATATTCAATTTGGTATAAATATCCAACTAAAAAAAAAAAGTGCCTTCGACATATTGGGCTGTAACTATCTTAAGTCTGAGATATAATTTTTATATAATAATAATATAATAATAATAATGATAATATACAGTCCTAAGTAAATTCATTTATTTTCACAAAGCAATCGGTAGTTTTACACTATCGAATTATTAAATATCTCGACTAATTGAATTAGTAATTTTCCACTAATCTTTAGTGGTTCACTTTTTTCTAATTGAATCAATAGAATTTCTTTAGTAATTAATGAAATTTCACTCATATAGATTTAGAGAGTGCATTAAAAGAAGCTCTTATTTGACATAAAGAAATAATTTTCTTTGCTTCAAATAATGAGATTGAATAAATTATTTCCTGAGTTTTAGCTAGCACTTTATTTGATTAAAATTTGTTGTTCAATTGAATAGTATCAGCAAAATAATTTCTTTAATTCAGAGAAGAAAAAAGGGCGTTATTTGAAATCGAACAAATTTTTACTTCTTTCAAAGTTACTTTTACATTGAATTAAGAAATCGATGTTAAAGAAGCAATTTTTTAAATTTAAATATAAGTTTCCTCTGAGTGAACGAAAGATATTGGCAAAATCTTCAAAACAGATATTTGCAGCCTAATGTATTTTTAATATGATTATTAATGGTTGATATTTTTAAATCGCTAAAACAAAGATACAATAGAATATTTATTTTTCGCATGTACACCTCTTCTACATTTTTACATTATTAAACCATCGACAAAAAATGAGTCTTTGCATCCCAAAACCATTCCCCTCATATTATAGAGCTGAATTGAAAATGTTGGAAGTCTGAATATAGTACTACTTGAATTAATAGTGTTTTATATGAGGCTTGAAATAAATAAACTCACAAACTTTCGGAGAAATTCACATTAATTTATTGAAACCAATAAGTCGGGATTACAGTTGGCTCTTTCGAAAACAAATGGACTTTATTCAAAAACATTTTACTTTTATTGATTAGATTTGAAATTTTTTTCCGTTTGACCTATGCGTCACGGTGGAATTGGAGGTCCGCAGTAATGATATGTAACTTTGCCGACTATGAATCTGTTGGCCTCGCCTGAAAATAAAAAAATTTCATTATTTAATACCAGTGTTCTGAACTATTATTTCAAAGTACGTTCAAATGGTGAAAATCTCATTTTAATTCATCAAAAGTGTATGATTAAGTAAAATAGTTTGTATATTGCGAAAACTTTGCTTAAGGACATTTTTAATTCGAGTGATTATTGCCACTTTTTCGACTTACCTTTTAAGCATACAAAGTCTGGGCAACAGTCTGATGGATTATGTTTAGGGTTACATTTACCGTTGTTATCATGGCAAGGTTCGCTAAGAGCAAGAGGTGCCATACACAAAAGAGAAAAAAAAGCGATAATTGCAAGATTCATTTCAGTCGATAACTGAATGACTGACTACCTCATCTGCTACGGTCGCGGCTTTTATACCGTCGTCGCTCTTTCATATGACCATGCAAGAAAAACCGATAGTAGATAACCCATCAAGGACAAATTTTATCAAAAAAAAAAAAAACATGTACAGAACTCCGACTCAGCAATTAAAACAAACTCACGACTTCGCTAGAGAATAGGAATTTTTCAAATAGAAGCTTACATATTTGTTATATTTTCAAAACCTGGTATATCAATGAATTTTTACGCGCTGATTATGAATATGGCAGGGAAAATGACCGGGGAAAATGAAATATAGCTGGGAATTACGAGTAAAATAAAATCGAGAAAAACCGTGAATTCACGAGGAATACAGATTCAAACCGGGAATCACATTTAAAGCTTTAGAAAGTATGATCTTGTTTATTAATCGTTATAACGAGACAAAAAAATTGAAGAATTGCAAAAAAAATATGACAAAAAAAATTATTCAGAAATTATAACATTTCAAAAGTCTTATAAAAATTCAGAACAATGCTTAAGCTCTGAGAAAATGGTATTCTCTAAGAGATATAATTATTAATTATCATGAAATTCTGCTTTGTTGCGCAGACGTTTTAAAATCTTTTGAATTTTTTGGAATCTCCAGAAATTTTTGTGAAATGATTACAGTCGTTTGAGATCTGTTGAAAACTTTTGTCAATTTATTTAAAATCTTTCGAAAGCTTTGTGAAGTGATTCACAATCTTTTGCAATCTTTGTGAATTTCTTTAAAATTTTCGAAGTATTTGAAATCTTTCGAAAACTTTGCGAAATTCTGGAAATCTTCTGAAATCTTTCAAATCTTTCTGAAATTTTAGAATTTTCGTAATCTTTCTGAAATCTTCAAAATCTTTGCGAAACTTTGGAAATCCGAAATCTCCTAAAATATTTCTTTGAGAAGGTTGATATTCGTTGTTGGCTTCACGGCCAAGTAAAATTATCAGAGAATTATTTACCAATCTTCACAAAATCTTTAAAATCTTTCTGAAATCTTTGAGTTATCTTGAAAATCTTCTGAAATTTCTTGAAATCTTTAAAAAAAACATTAAAATATTTGTGAATTCATTGAAATCTTTGTAAACCTTTATGAATCTTTATGGATCTTAGTGAAATCTTTGTGAAGTTATTGAAATCTTCACAAAAACTTCGAAATCTTTGAAATCTTTCTGAAACTTCAGAATCTTTAAAATCAGTCTTTTGCAATCTTCGTGAATTTCTTTGAAATTTTCGAAGTATTTGAAATCTTTTAAAAACTTCGTGAAATCCTGAAAATCTTCTGAAATATTTTTAAAGCTTCTTAAATCTTTGTAAAATTATTAAAATCTTTACGAAATTTTTTAAATCTTCCGAATCCTCCTGAAATTTTAGAATCTTTGAATTCTTTCTGAAGTCTTTGAAATCTTTGCGAAATCTTGGAAGTTTGAATTCTCCTAAATTATTTCTTTGAGAAGGTTGATGTTCGTTGTTGGCTTTAGAGTCAAGTAAAATTATATAAGAACTATTCATTAATCTTCGCGAAATCTTTAAAATCTTTCTGAAATCTTTGAAATATCTTAAAAATTTTGTGAAATATTTGTAAAAATATTGAAATCCTTGTAAACTTTCATGAATCCTAATGAATCTTTGTGAAATATTTTGAAAACTTTGCGAAATCATGGAAATCTTCTAAAATATTTTTAAATCTTCTGAAGTCTTTGTGAAATTATTGAAATCGTCACAAAATATCTGAAATCTTTAAAATATTTCTGAAATTTAAGAATTTTTCAAATGCTTCTGAAGCCTTTAAAATCTTTGCGAATTCTTAGAAATTTTAAATCTCATAAATTATTTCTTTGAGGAGGTTGATGTTCATTGTTGGCTCTAGGGTCAAGAAAAATTATCTAAGAATTATTTACCAATCTTCGCGAAATCTTTAAAATCTTTCTGAAATCTCTGAAATATCTTGAAAGTCTTCTGGAATTTCTTGAATTCTTTGTGAAATAATTCACAGTCTTTTGCAATCTTTGTGAATTTCTTTGAAATTTTCGAAGTATTTGAAATCTTTCGAAAACTTTGCGAAATCCTGAAAATCTTCTGAAATATTTTTAAAGCTTCTTAAATCTTTGTAAAATTATTAAAACCTTTACTAAATTTTTGAAATCTCCCGAATCTCCGTGAAATTTTAGAATCTTTGAGTTCTTTCTGAAGTCTTTATAATCTTTGCGAAATCTTGGAAATTTGAAATCTCCTAAATTATTTCTTTGAGAAGGTTGATGAATAAAATCTTTGAAATCTTTTAAAATCTTTTGAAATCTTTATGAAATCTTTTGGAATCTTTGTGAATTCTTTCGAAATGATAATACCAAAGAAATTTACAATTATGTTATAAGAATTATTCATCAATTAAAATAATTTACCAAAGTATGAATAAGACATCGAAATTTTATTATATCTGTTTGCAAGTTAGAGACGCTATGAATTACAAAAGTACTTTTTTGTTTGAATATAATCATGTATCGCAATGCATAAAATTACACGTGTCAAAACCTAATGTTAGGCGCGTTTTATTCGCGCTTCTATTGAGAGGAGATGTGATATTTACTTTTGAAATCCCCGTGAAATTTGTGAATCTTTGAAATCTTTCTGAAGTCTCTAAAATCTTTGCAAAATCTTGGAAATCCTTTGAATTATTTCTTTGAGAACGTTGATGTTCGTTGTTAGCTTTTGGGTGAAGTAAAATCATATCAGAATTATTTACCAATCTTTGCGAAATCTTTAAAATCTTTCTAAAATCTTTGAAATATCTTGAAACTTCTGAAATCTCTTGAAATCTTTTGAAATCTTTGTGAAATCTTCGTGAAATGATTTGAAATTTTCTGAAATCTTTGTGAAATAATTAAAAATTTTTTGAAATCTTTGAAATCCTTGCGAAATTTTGGAAACGTTCTGAATTATTTTGAAATTTTTCGAAATGTTTCAAAGTCTTTGCGAATTTCTTTGAAATGCTTGAATCTGCGAAATCTTGAAATCTTCTGAAATCTTTGAAATCTTCTGGAATCTTTTAAATCTTCGTGAAATTTTGAAATCTGTCTCACATCTTTGAAATCTTCGCGAAATCTTCTGAATTATATCTAAGAATTATTTACCATTCCTGGAAATCTTTCTGACATTCTTGTGAACTTCTTTAAACTGCTAATAGCAAAGAAATTTATAATTATATTTAAGAATTATTCACCAATCAAAATACAAAAATAAATAACCAAAGATATGTCTATAAAAAAACAACTGTCGTGTTATTTAAAGCTGTGCCGATAAATGAGACATCGAAATTGTATTATATTTAGTTGTAAGTTTTAGACACCATCAATTACAAAAGTATTATTTTGTTTAATTATAATAATATATCGCAATGTATGAAACTACACATGGGAATACCTAATGTTAGGTGCATTTTATTCACGCTTTTAGTAAGAAGAGATATGATATTTGCAACCAGGAAAAAACCGGGAATTTTGTGGGCGAAAATTAGTAGACACTCTGTATAGCCATAAAAATACCCGAAAATGTCACTGTTAAATAAATATACGATTTTCCGCCTGGGTCAGTAGCTTTTTTTCACGTACTCAGATGGTAGAAATGAGCATTCTGGGTGCATACGTTCTCTTCCTAAATGACAAGGTGTACTTTTATGTAAAATTTGATATCGTCTGTTTACATCAAATCTAAACGTTTTGATACCCCCTCAGTGAGAAAAAGGGTTTTTACGAGAGTGACTATGGACGAATCCTGGATCCACCACTATTCACCCGAGACAAAGCAGCAGTCAAAGCAGGGGTTACTACCTGATGAAAGTGCGCCAAAGAAGGCAAAAACTTCTTTGTCAGCTGGAAAGGTGATGGCCACAATATTTTGGGATTCCCAAGAAATCATCCTCATTGATAACTTGGAGAAGGGTAAAAGTATGACAGGAACGTACTATGCATCATTATTGGACCGTTTGAAAGACGTGCTACAAAAAAATGGCTATAATTTGCGCACAAAAAAGTGCGGTTTCATCACGGCAACGCACCGGCTCACGCTTCCGCAATAGCAGTGGCAAAAATAAACAAGCTGGACTTCGAATTAATTCCTAATCCACCCTACTCTCCAGACTTGTCTCCGTGCGTTTTTTTTCTGTTTCGCAACTTGATGACTTTGCTCGGTGGGTAGAGATTCTCGTCCAATGAAGAAGTAATCGATGCCGTAAATACGTATTTTGCAGACCTCGAGAAATGTTACTTTTCTGAAGGGATGCAAAAATTGGCATCTCGCTGGACCAAGTGTGTAGCCTCCAAAGGAGTGTATGTTGAGACATAAAGGCAAACCTTTCAACAAAAAATGTTTACTTGCCTTTTCACCAAACTTATCAAACGACCCTTGTTTGGTAATAATCTGTTGGCAGGAAAATATGTCCCGAAAACGAATTTTTGTTCTTAAAAAGACTTACAAAATTGCCTATAATCATTTCTTAATAGAACTCACAATTTCCCTTTTAATCGTCAAGAATGCTATTGAAACGTGAAAAATTATGACACAATTTTTTTGTGGTCCTATGTCATAATCGACCCTCTCATAACAAAAACTGTGGGGAAATTTTTGTTGCATATAGTAGAATTCAATCTGAACTCAAATTATTTTGAATTCGTCAGGAATCCTTTGGTATTTGCCCTAAATTATTTGGAATTCTTTGGAATGAATTATGAATTTTTTGGAACTCATGATGAATTCTTCGAAATTTTCAAGCAAATCTTCGGAGTTTACGTTGAATTATTTGAAATTCTATGGATTCACCTTGGATTCATTTGGATTCTTCACAGTTTACTAAGAATGTTATGGAATTGACTATGAATTCTTAGAATTCACAATAAAGTCTTCAGATTTCTTCAGAATTAACAACGGAATCTCACGAATTTACCTTGGGTCGTTCGTAACTCTTTAGAATCAACTGGGAATTCTGTGGAATTCACAGTAAAATCTTCGAAATTGACCATGCGTTTTTTTGAAGTATCACTGATCTCTTTGAAATTCTCGATGAAATCTTCGTAATTCTCTGGAATTCTTGCTATTAAAACGTGGAAAATTTAAATATAATTGGGGAAATTTTTGGTTGCTTATAGCAGAATTCAATTTGGACTCATCTTAAATTCTTTTGAAGTCGTTAGAAATCCTTTAGAATTCAACATAAAATTCTTTAGAATGAAACGTACATTTTTTGTAACTTTTAATGAATTCTTTGGAATTCGCAATCAAATCTTCGGAATTCATGTTAAATTATTTGGAACTCTATGCAGTCACTTTGAATTCGTTGGAATTCGTTACAATTTACTAAGTATGCTATGGCATTGACTGTAAATTCTTCAGAATTCACAATGAATTCTTTGCAATTTCTTACAATTCTGTCGAATTCACGATGAAATCTTCAGAATCTAAAATTAATTTTTTGAAAATCACCATGAATTTCTTGGAATTTTTCCTAATTAACATTGAAATATTTATAATTTTTTTCTATTCTTAAAAGTCTTCGGAATCTATTTCACAGATTGTTTGAATTCTCTGATTCCTTTGGAATCCTCCTTCAATTCTTTTCGCAAGACAGAAGCAGAAATCGTACTTGCTGCAGAAAAGTCTGAAATCATGCATTTGTTACAAAAAATATCGCATGCGCTAAGTCTTCTTCCCGTGGGTGCATAATATACTATTTTTTCTCCCTTCTGCCTCTTGTAAAAATGTGTAATATGCCTAAAAGTTTCCCGTAAAAAATGTGTTTAATCACTGTAATATTTATCCCTTTTTCAAAAACAAAAAACTAAACCTTTTTAGCGGGTCCGGATTATACACAACAGTGCGTCTATGCTAGTAATTCTATTTGTGTGTGGAATGTGTGTGCGTAAACGCTGGAAGAGATTAGGAAACATATTTTAGTAGGCATAAATTTTTAGAAGTATATGGTTTTATTGTACACCTACTAAATTTTATCGGAAAGAAGCACAGAACTGCGACGCAGAAATTTGAAAAATTATCAAACCCACGACTTCGGTAGAAGTAGATACAAGTTTATATATTATTAATATTTTTGAAGCATGGTATATGGCGAAAAATTTTAAAAATTATAAAAATATCATTGAAACTTTTCAATAGCTCTGAAAGAGTCTAAGAAACATTTTTTAGTACTTCCACATGTTTTAGAGGTGTATAGTTTTATTCTGTATTAAATTTTAACGGGAAATTCCCAGAAATCCGACACAGTCATATTTAAATTGATCAAACTCACGACTTCGGTAGAGATTACGAATTTTTTAAGTACAAGTTCATAAATTTTTCCATATTTGTTCAACCTTGTATATTGATGTATTTTAAAGCGCTGATCACGAAAATACCCGAATTACTGACACAACGTAGTTATTTGCAAATAATTATGTTGTGCCAAGAATTTTTCAATTTTTAAACTTCAAAAAGAAATTTGTGGACATTTTCGCGACCGTATTCTTAAAAAATTTCGGAATGAGTGCGAACGCACCCCTATTACCCCTTCAAATTTCACACTGTATATTTCATATCCTCCGGATATGCCCCCTTTTTCTGAAAGGGGCAAAATGGGTTTTAGAAAGAAATTTGCAAACTAAATATTTCATTTTTTCTTGCACTTCTACATGCTGAGGAAAATCAGAATGAAAGAAAAGCTTGCAGCATATAGTAGGAACTAAAAATTAAAGTTCCTCATTTTTCTCATATTTTAGCTTCTGATAGAAAAAAATCAACAGTTCAACTTATTCAGTGCTTATTTTAATTTAAGCTAATTATATTTCTACACAAAACTACTTTGCATTATTTTTATGTAAAATTTGACCCTGCTAGTTTTGATAGGACCTCTCTAAATCTAAATTACTGAACTTTTATTAATTAGTAATGAAATTATACTAAGTCATTCAGAGAAAAGTGATCCACTAAAGAGTAGTCAAAAAGTATTAGTCGAAATGTTTATTTATTCTATAGTGGAAAATTACTACTATTTCTACTACATTATTTAAAAAGAGGTTATAGAAACGGCCAACATGACAAATTGAAAATCTTAACAAAAGAACGCGATTGTGTATAATTTTCAACTTCATTGAAACAATGATAAGGCATGAATTTTTATTGTACTTTGTAGCGCGTTTGCTTCGACTTCCGTAATCGTTACAATCTAAATTGTGGAGGTTCATGAAATAAATATTCAAAAATACCTAAAACCCATTCTGTCCGAATGTTACAAAACTTTTTGTAACGGCTACTGAATACATTTTCTCAGGTCATGATGCAATAATAAATAAAATTTTTACTTTATTTTGCAGTATCTGACCCTCTCTATTTCTAAATTAGTGTAACTTCACTAATTATTAGTGAATTTCTACTAATTTAATTACAGAAAGTGAGCCACTAAAGATTAATAGTCGATTACTAATTCGTTTAGTTGAAATACTTTCTAATTCGATAGTGGAAACCTACTAATTGTTTGGTAAAAATATATGAATTTATGTATGGCGGTAAAAAATGCAACCAAAATGCATGCCAAAAAGATCTTTACTTATCTGTTTCGGCGTTTATATTTCTATTGAACATGCAAATATCCTTGGTTTCAATTGACAAATGTTTGCTGAACTAAATGCACACACACACACACGAATGCATTCGGAATCACTGACACAGACGCACTGATTAGATATTTTTGAGATAACTTTGCAGTTCAATGTCAAGTACACATGTGTGGTTCATAGCTTACACCGAGAAAAATAATTCTTAGATCCAAAGAAATATATTTCTTTGACACCATTCCTTTGTGTGAAAGCACGTTGTTACATGTTACTTATTGCAATTAAACATTGTTGGAAGGCAAAAAACTCTTTCATTAATTGAGGAGTAAGCGGCCAAAATGTTACGTCCATTTTTTGTTTTTCGAGAAATTTAGACCAATTTTGCATCTCAGAAACAACTTTATGAAATTTTTAAAACGTTAATGGACTAAAAAATAATTGTCACTATTTTTGAGACCATTAACGTTTTTAAAATTTCATTGAGTTATTTCTGAGATGGAAAATTTGCCTAAATTTCTCGAAAAAGGAAAAATGGACTTATGCATTTATGGCCGCTTACACCTGCACTTGAAGAAATGATTTCTTTGACAGCCATGTCTTTGATACAAAGAAGTATTTCTTTGCTTATGAATGTGAAAATTATTAAGTGAGAGAAATTGTTCTTTGGAAACTAAGTACTTAGATTCTTTAAATTCAGTTTTTGCTCTCAAAAAAAATTTCTTTAGTCCATAAAAATTGACTCTTTGAATTCACAGATACGCGTACTTGAATTACAAAATTCATGTACACAGAAAAAACAGAAGTGAATGTTTGTTGCAGGTGACTTTTGAGTGAGTGATGTTAAATTTTCCCTCATCAAAACAAAAAAAAAGATGCAATAAAATTGACATGGTAACCATACCCAATGTTGTGGGGAAATCTTACCACGTGAAGGTCATTTTTGAAATAAATATTTAGGTAACTCAAAAGAATATTAGTTGACTTGAGGAGATATTTATTTGATATGAGAAGTGGGTAAGATTATTCAAATGAAACATTTACTTAGATGAATAAAGTAATTTTTTGAGGTAAAAACTAAATTGCTTCGCTGAAAGAAACACAAAAAAAGTCTTAATTCCATGTTGTTACTGTTTTTTGTTTTGTCTCCAATTAAGCCAATGACTTTAATTAATTCCGAGGTTTGTTTTGAAAATAGTCCATAATCTTCGTACCTGCCGTTGACTTGAACCAAGTATAATTTACTTGATCCAAGAATATTTCATTTTTCATGTAAATATTTTACCTGAAAGTTCTCTCTGAACGACTAAATTCAGCCATCAAACTTTAAAATCGGTTATAAATTGATGTTTTTATGTAGATTTGATAAAAAAACAAAATTAAAAAAACATAGCCAAATCCCTGTTAAAAATTCGGTCCAAAGTTTATTTCGCAATCGGAAACATTTGGTAGCTCTAAAAACTTTTTCAAATCACCTTTAAATGTATTACTGCCTTATTTTTTCAGTTTCATTTAAATCTCTACATGTATATTTACATATTATTTACATGTTATATGCAATATATACACATATATTATTTATTTATATATTATGACATATTATTTACATTTCATTAACTATTTTTGATTCAAGAGAAGTAAGTAATGAAGCCAACATTATTTTAGGTGTTGTTATCGCCCGCAGGTAATAAATGTTTTATTTTTCTTCGTCTTAACTCATTGTCTCAACTAAAATAAATAAATAGACTGCCGCAAAAAGCCTCGTCTGGCTTAAGCCGGTTGACACCACTGGCAAACAGTGGAGCTCAAACGATTCGATTAATTTTAGCATTTTCACTTCGACCTGATATGAATATTTAACTGTAATATAGTTTATTGGAATTAGATTTACGGCAATTTTGCTTCTACCTAATTCAGATGTTAGCAGAATTCGAAATTTCGAATGAAATTTTAACATTTTCAATTACTCAAAACCTTATTGCTTTGCAGGGGCGGACTGTGCGGACTGAAACATATTTTAGTAGGCATAAATTTTTAGAAGTATATGGTTTTATTGTACACCTAATAAATCATATATTTTAATATTATATATATATATATATTTTTTAATATTTTAAGGGCCGGGCGGCCCTTAAAATAAAACATAACTAGAAACCCTTAAAGTCTTTGAAATCCTATAAAAAGCTCTTAAATCTTATGAAATTCCTTGATACTCCTGAAAATATTATAAATTCACTTCAAATCTTTACAATCCGTTAAAATCCTAAAAAATCTTTCCAAATCTTCCGAAATTCTGTAAAACTGTATGCAAATTTTTTAAATGTCTAAAAATTACTAAAATCCTTGGAAATTTTTTGACATTTTTTAAATCTCTCGTAAATTTCTTGAAATCTTTTAAAATGCCCCAAAGACTCAAAAATCTTTTGAAATACCTTCAAATTGAGAATTTTTCATCCTTTAAACGTTAAAAAAATTGACAAATCTGTATATATCATAATCTCATTTCATTATGCAGGCCTGTTAAATACATCAATCGATTTGACTCATCCTAATGAATAAATTTAATATTTACAGTATTGGTATATTCCCAAAATTGAAAAAGTTTTTTGTATTACAAACGTAAGAAAAATTTACAAATCTTTACATTTCCTAACTTCATTTGATTATAGAGTTCTTTCTAAATACATCAATCGATTCATTTAGTCAAAATAAACAGATTTGGTACTTACTATGTTGCTATATTTCTGATATTAAAAAAAATGTACTCATAAAGGAAAAATTAGAAACTTCAAAAATTCATAAATAAATACTTGGTGTTTGAAAAAAATCGGGTTACAGAGCCTGGTAGTATAATCAAAATTGCAAAAAAGTAGACATTTAAAACGATTTTTGAGAAAAATATAAAATTTACAAAAAATACATTTATTCTTATCTCATCCGACTCTAAAGTTAACAAATAATGGGCATTATTTAGGACTAAGATCCATCCAAATTTAATGACCCTGACTCAACTTGTTTTCGAGTTATCATAAAAAGAGTACTGTTGACACACACACACACGCGCGCGCGCATTTTCTAAAGAACTCATTTTTGGACTACTGAGGCCGAATTATGTCAATGTCAGAAAATGAAGTTCTAAAATTTTCATCATTACAAAGCTTCCGCTATGAAAAAGCAATTCTTTAAAATCTTTGGAAATACCTTGAAATATTACAAAATTACTTCAAATATTTACAATCCGTTGAAATCCTATAAAATCTATTGAAAAACTCGTAAAGCTCCATTAAATCTGATGATGTTTCCCGAAATTTGTTTAAATACTTAAAAATTACTAAAATCCTTAGAAATTTCTTGATATTTTTTTAATATCTCGAAAATTCCTTGAAATCTTTTAAAATACCCCAAAGTCCTGAAAATGTTTTCAAATACCTTTAATTCCTTGGAATCTATTGAAAACTTCTTGGAATCTTTTGAAATGTCCTAAAATATTTTAAATTATTTAAAATACATATTTGGAAATACCTTGAAGTATTATAAAATCACTTCAAATCCTTACAATCCGTTGAAATCCCATAAAATCCCTTGAAAGCCCTGTACAGTTCAATGAAATCTGATGATATTTCAGGAATTATTTTAAATACCTAAAAATCATTTAAATCCCTAGAAATTTCTTAAAATTTTTTAAGTCTCTTGAAAATGCCTTAAAATCTTTTAAAATACCCTAAAATCTTTAAAATCCTTTGAAATCCCTCAAAATCCCTCCAGATTCTTGAAATCTATTGAAAATTCCTTGGAATCTCCTGAAATATCCTAGAATATTTCAAATCTTTGAAATCCTTTGAAATTCCTCAATTTTTGTGAACAGATGCAATGAAATTCATTAAAGTATTTGAATTCTCATGAAATTTCTAAAGATCCTGGGAAGTTCATTAATATACCTTATTGAGTGCCTTTAAAATCACTCGAAATTATTGAAATCCTCGGAAATGTTATAAAATCCCATAAAAACACGTGAAATTACATGAAGTCTGAGATATTCCTTGAAATCTCTTGAAACATTTGAAGTCTTATAGAAATCCTTTGAGGTCCTGGAAAATTCATTAAAATTCCTTGTTTAGTGCTTTAAAAATCCTTCAAAATATTTTAAATCCTCGGAAATTTCATAAAATCCCTCGAAATATCTTTGAAATATTCGAAAATCCTTTGAAATCCCTTGGTATCTTCTGAAATATCCTAAATTTTATAAATCCTATGAAATCCTTTTAAATCTTCCGAAATTCATGAAAATCCTTCAAAAGCGGCATGGATTTTTCCAAATTCTGTGAAATCCCCTGAAATGTTCGTAAGTCTCTTCAAATCTTTGAAATCCTACGAAATCCCTCAATTCTTGTGAAATTCATTGAAATTTATAGAATCATTATAAACAGCTTAGAATTTTTTGATACCTATTGAAATCCCATAAAATCCTTCGAAATTTTTTCCATTCTCTGAAGTCTCTTAGAATTACTAAAAATACCCTAAAACTTTTTAAATCCTAGGAAATCCTTCAAAATTCGTAGAACGTTTAGGAAATTCTTTGCAAGTCCATACAAATTTTTTTATTTCCTTAAAACCCCTTGAAATCTTTGAAAGTATATTAAATCTCTCAATTATTTCTTGTGAAATTCCGTCAAATGTCTTTAGAAATTCTTTTAAACTTTTGAAAGCTTTGAACATTCTTTAAGATACATTAAAATCCTTGGGAACCCCATGAATTCCCTTGAAAGCTGTTGAAATCCTTTGTAATACTTTTGAATCCCTTGAAATCTTCTGAAATCCATTGAAATCCCTGGAAGTCTTTTAAATATTCTGAAATGTTTTGAACTCTTTAAATAAAAAATTTGGTAAAACCTCGAATTATTTTGGAAAATTTGAGAATTCAAATCTATATTCCTTTGATGGGAAACATTGAATGAACCTCTACTTAAAATTAATTTTATTTCATGTTGCAGATTCGAGAAGAGGAAGGAATTCCACTGCTTTTGGACTGCTGCAATATTGACGCCAGAAATCCACGTATCCTTTACTTATCTTCATATTTAATAATTATTTAAAATTTTGCTTGAATTTCATTTTTAAATTGCTGATCACTTACAATAATGGAAAATAGTTCGAAAATTAACGTATCAAGTAACCATTACTGAAGAATTAGAAAATCAGGGTGCTTACTGACCTAAAAAAAATATAATATAAAATAGAATTAAATAAATTGAAATCAAATTTGATTTGAAACTAAAATTTTTTTAATTCTAAAATAATCAAATTGATGGGAAACTTGAACTGAACAGGGATTAGGTATGATCTATTATTTAAAAGCTTTCAATCGAAAAAGTACTTTAAAACTTTCCAAAATCAATATTAAAGAATACTTAAAATAAAATCCTCTCTTTTCGAAAGTAAATCAATTAGAAATTTAGAAAGAAAACATTTTTTAAGTCTTTTAGTACTGAAAGAATTAAAATATGAACATTTTTTATTCAATTGAGGATAGATTATTATTCAAAAATAATTGAAATAAAAATAATTCAAGTTTAGAGAAGATTTTGCATTCAAAAAATACGTAACGCTTTTTGGGAGGGGGGGGGGTAGGAAAAATACTACGCTGCATTACATGGGTGTGAGGGAGGGGGAGGGTCCCGTAGAGGATTTCTAAAAAACACTGTCAAAATATATTTTTTATATCAAATTTCATAAAACATGCTTTTTTTAATAATATGTGAAGTAAATTTTTTTCGTAAAAATGACATGAACGATGATAAAGTTCTGCTTCCAATGACCCTAAAATGAAGTGTTTTTCAAAAATCATAAACAAGATATTGCGAAAACAGAATGATTAATTTTTACGTAAAATGTCCGTAATGTTTCAAGAAAATTGTATTAATTTTTCCCTGGCTGCAGCCAAAGTCTGAGCTTAGAACAAAAAAGTCATAAAAATTCAAAAAAATGTTTATTCCTACTTCCGGGAGCCATAACTTAGCAAAACTTAAAAATTTCGACTATTTTTGCAAAATCTTTTCAAAGAATAACAAACTACAAGTGGTCTCATATTTCTTGACGGTAAATTTTTCATAAAAGGAATAATGCCATTCAGAATAGAGTCAATAGTAACATAAATTTTGAAAAATAGTCAAAAAATAGTGTCATGCAATTTTTAAATATTACCTCTAGGGGTTAACTATTTTTGTACTGGTATATAATATACATCTTTCATAAAATCGCGTAAAATTATTTCAAATCTTTTAAAATACCCTAAAAGCTTTAAAGTCTATTGAAATATTTTAGAAATCCTGAAATATGTTGAGATCCTTTAAAAATTCCTGGAAAACTCGTCAATCTTTCTAAACCCCTTGAAATTTTCAAAATCACTTAAAATCCTTAGTAATCCCTTGAAATCTCATAATTTCTTTTGAAATCCTATGGATCCTATAAATATGGTAAAATCCCTTGAATTCTCTGAAATCCCTGTAATCCGTAGAAATCCCTAGAAGTCCCTTAACATTTCATTTAATTTTATTTATTCCCTAAAGTTCTCCAGAAATCAATTCTAATCCCTTGAAATCTTTTAAGTATCATTGATATCCTGGATACCTTTTTAAATTTTTTTTAAGTTTTCTGAAAACCTACGAATTTCTTTAAAAACCCGTACAAATTCCGAAATCTCAATAAATTTCTTCTAATCTTCTAGTATACCCTTAACTTTTAAAAATACTTGGAAATCCCTTGAGATTTATTAAATCTCTCAAATCTTCTGAAATGCCTAGTAATCCCACAAAAGTCGAATAAAATCCTGTAAGACATCTTGAAATCTATAATATCTTTCAAACTTGTTTAAAAAATTATGAAATCTTTGGAATCCTCTGAAATTCTTTAAAATACCACAAAATCAGATAAATCCCTTTAAGATTCCTTGAAATTTCTTAAAATACTAAACCCTGGAAATCTACAGAAATTCCTTATAATTTTATGGAACTTTTAAATTTCTTTTGAAATCCTATAACTACCTCGAATATTATAAAATTATTGTAATCTTCGAAATCTTTCAAATCCTCCGAAATCATTTTGAATACCATAGAAATGTTTAAATGTCTTGAAAATTTCTATACTTATACGAAATTCTTTGAAATCTTATGAAATTCCTCGGAATCTTTTAAGATACACTATATTCTTTAGAATCCTTTGAAATATTGAAATTCCCGTAAACCTTTTGAAATCCCGTACATCATCTTGAAATCTTTAATATCTTCTGAAATTCCTTCAACAGTGTTGAAATCTTTGAAATCCTCTGAGATCCCATAAAAGTCAATGAAATCCCATGAAATTCCCAGAAGTCCCTGAAAATTTAATTCCATTTCATATGCTCCCTAAAGTTATGTAGAAATTCTTTGAAATTCCTCAAATCCTTAAATCTTGGAATCTTGTAAAGTATCCTAAAGTCTTTCAAATTTCTTGAAATCCATTGAAATGTTTTAAATCTTTACAGTCCTTGGAGATCATAAAAAAATGCCTAGGCGTTGTAAATTCTCTCAAAATCCCTTGAAATATTTTGAAATTTCAAGGGTCAAATGCTCTCAAAATTGTGTATAAAGTGAGCCCAGGATGAAGCCAATTTGTTTATTTTCTATGTAGATATTGCAAAAATAGTGTAAACTTTGTTGTTTCCTTAACTTTTGGATAACTTCCATAATAATCAATATTTTCAATTTTCTTGGGCTCATTTCAAAGCTATTTTTCCACAGTATCGCAACCGCTCATGAGCATAAATCCAAAAAAAATCCTATTACAGTGCAAGAACTTAAAGCTATGACAAAAAAGTTGGAAAAATTTAAAAATATCTTATCTGTAGGCAAATAAAAATGAAAATTAAATAAATATATTTTTTGAAGGAATTTTTACAGAAACTGCATGGTTACACGTGTCATATGTTTACAAAAATATTGTTGTCACCACAAAGAATATTGAAATTTTTCCAAATTTTTTTTTCCAAATTTAAGTTCTTGCACTGTAATAGGAATTTTTTAAAGATTTATGTTCATAAGCTTTTTCAGTACTGTGGAAAAATATCTTTAAAATGAGCCCAAGAACATTGAATAATATTTATTATTACGGAAGTTACTGAAAATTTAAGAAAATATTGAAATTTACACTATTTTTGCAATATCTGCGTAAAATATAGACAAATTGGCTACATCCTGGGCTCACTTTATACATAATTTTGAGAGCATTTGACCCTTTAAAAAGAGAATTTCTTAGCTCTGGCATATTTAAAATTAAAAGAACTCAATCAGTCATCAAAAAAGAGGTGGTCTGCAAATTTTACACGGCAGTTTATTTCCTCAAATTTTTCAAAAATTTTGGGAACTCTGAAAACACTTAAAATCTTTTGAAGTCTTCAAATTCTTGAAATTTTTGAAATTTCGATTTCTGAGATAACGGATATGTTATGTTGGCCAATCAGCGAAGAAGTTTGAAAATATGTTTAGAGGCAAAGTGAAATGATAATTGCATTAGCGAGCAGTTTGAAAAAATAGTAGTATTAGTGTCATATTTGTTCACGGTGCGTTACATGGAGGAGGGGGGGGGGGGTAAAATGTCAATTTTCTGGTAGAAAAATGTTATATTTATATAATTTTACATGAGAATCTAATCATTTATTAATCCCTTAAAATCCCGAGAAGTCCCTGAAAATTCTATTCCCATTCATTTACTCCCTAAAGTAATCTAAAATTTTTTTTGAAATTCCCGCAAATCCCTTGAATTCTTCGAAATTCCTAGATATTTTTTACACCCTTTTTGAATCCCTTGAAATTTTCGAAATCCTGAAATTTCTTGGAATTTTGTAAAATATCCTAAAATCTTTCAAATGTCTTGAAACCAATTGAAATGTTTTAAATTTTTACAGTCCTTGGAGATCCTATAAAAACGCCTAGGTCTTGTAAATTTCTTCCAAATCCCTTTAAATAGTTTGAAATCCCTTCCAATTATCTTAAAATTTGTAATATCTCTTCTAATTTCTTCAAAAATTTTGAAAACTATAAAATTCCTAGAAATCTTTTGGAGTCTTCAAAATCTTGAAGTTTTTGAAATTTCGATTTTTGAGGTAACGGATATGTTATTTTAGCCAATCAGCGAAGAAGTTTGAAAATATGTTTAAAGGAAAAGTGAAAAAATAGTTGCATTAGCGAGCAATTTGAAAAAATAGTAGCATTAGTGTCCTTTTTGTTCACACTACCTTGCGAGGGTCAAAAATGGCCATTTTCTGGTAGAAAAATGTTATATTTATATAATTTTACATGAGAATATAATAATTTAATAATCCCTTGAAATCCTGAGAAGTCCCTGAAGATTTAATTGCATTTCATTTACTCCCTAAAGTTGTCTATAAATTCTTTGAAAAATCCTATAATCCCTTGAATTCTTCCCCTTGAAATTCCTAGATATTTTTTGCACCCTTCTTGAATCCCTTGAAATTATCGAAATCCTAAAATTTCTTGGAATTTTGTAATATATCCTTAAATCTTTCAAATATCTTGGAATCCATTCAAATGTTTTAAATCTTTACAGTCCTTGGAGATCCTATAAAAACGCCTAGGTCTTGTAAATCCTCTCCAAATCCCTTCAAATAGTTTGAAATCCCTTCCAATTATCTTAAAAGTTGTAATATCTCTTTAATTTTCTTCAAAAATTTTAAAAACTTTAAAATCCCTTGAAATCTTTTAGTCTTCAAAATCTTCAAATTTTTTGAAATTTTGATTTTTATGGTAACGGATATATTATTTTAGCCAATCAGCAAAGAAGTTTGAAAATATGTTTGAAGGAAAAGTGAAAAAATAGTTGCATTAGCGAGCAATTTGATAAAATAGCAGCATTAGTGTCATTTTTGTTCACGGTGCGTTACATGGGGGGATCAAAAATGTCCATTTTTTGGAAGGAAAATGTTATATTTATATAATCTTACATGAGAATTTAATAATTTAATAATCCCTTGGAATCCCGAGGAGTCCCTGAAAATTGAATTCCATTTCATTTACTCCCTAAAGTTATCTATAAATTCTTTGAAAATTCCTAAAATCCCTTGAATTCTTCCCCTTGAAATCCCTAGATATTTTTTGCACCCTTCTTGAATCCCTTTAAATTTTCGGAATCCTGAATCTTTCTTTCTTGTCCTTAAAGATCCAATAAAAACGTCTAAGTCTTGTAAAGTCTCTCCAAATCCCTTGAAATACTTTGGGTTCCCTTTCAATTATCTTAAAATTTGTATTATTTCTTCAAATTTTTTCAAAAATTTGGAAAACTTTAAAATCCCTTGAAATCTTTTGGAGTCTTAGCGTCGCATGAGCGAGCAATTTGAAAAAATAGTAGCATTAGTGTCATTTTTGTTCACGGTGCGTTACATGAGGAAGGGGGGGATCAAAAATGTTCATTTTTTGGTAGAAAACTGTTATATTTTTATAATTTTTTTTAATTTATAATTTTAATTCCATTTCATTTACTGTCTAAAGTTATCTAAAAAATCTTTGAAATTCCCGCAAATCCCTTGAATTCTTTGAAATTCCTAGATATTTTTTACACCCTTCTTGAATCCCTTGGAATTTTTGAAATCCTAAAATATCTTGGAATTCTGTAAAATATCCTAAAATCTTTCAAATCTCTTGAAATCCAATGAAATGTTTTAAATTTTTAAAGTCCTTGAAGATCTTATAAGATCGCCTAGGTCTTGGAAAATTTATCCAAACTCCATGAAATACTTTGAAATCTCATGAATTATCTGGAAATTTGTAACATATGGTATCATCAAATTTCTTCAAAAATTTTGAAAACTTTGAATTCCCTTGAAATCTCTTGCAGTTTTCAAAATCTTGAAATTTTTAAAATTTGGATTTTTTAGATGGCGGATATGTTATTTCAGACAATCAACGAAGAAGTTTTAAAGAATAAGGAATATATATATTTCCTAAAATATG
>JAUMHM010116264.1:0-20634 GCA_032362435.1 Melikaiella ostensackeni | reverse complement strand
ATCAACCTGCTAAGCGACAGGTGTTTTTCTTTCGTAGTGAGACCTAGTCATAAATGGCCTAAGCTTCCTATTGTAGGGCATGCATGCGTTCGCAGGTCATTTAAATTCAGTAAATAGAGACAATCATATAATAATAAAATATTTAATACCCCTAATTAAGGTCAAAGGATTATCATCATTACTCGTTATGACATTTCATGAATGGAAACTAGGAGTGGGTCAGGTAAATACTGAATCGACAGAATTTAAATGTTCTCTCTTTATTTATGGTCACTCTTTTCTTTAAATTCTATAGTAAATCCGTCTCTCCCTATTTTCTTGGCCAGTCGACAGAGCGAACTCTGGTCTGCCCATAAATAAGGTTCGAACGATTTAAACTATTTCTTACACAGCAAAGTCACTTTAGTGGCCAGTTTTCAAGGTACATCTTGCTCTGTCCATAAGTGAGATTCTTTACTGTATAATTTGCACTAATAATCACTGAGAAAATTTTACATTTATTCAAAGAACTTTATTTATCCACACTTCTGATTTAGAGCTAAAATTCGATTAATCTAAATCTGTTTTCTTAACCGGTTGACAGAGTGAATTCTGCTTCGCTTATAAGCAAGTGTCGATAACCTGAATTTATTAATTCGATGCAAAATTACCACGTTGACTAAATTACAAGGTACACCTTGGTCTGCTCGTTGGTAATTTTAACTCAACGAGCACTATTTCTTTATTTCACTTGAATCTCTCAATCAGAGTACATAATTTTCACAATAATTAAATTTCCACTAAGAAATTCTGTAAATTCAATTGAAACACAAATGATAATTTTCACATAAAATCTCTTTTTCTTTTCGTTGATTCGTATTCTTTATTATCGCTGCTCTGTGGCGTCAGCACTGCCCAGCCAAAGGAAAATCGTAAATCGAAATACCGAATGTATATATCTTATTCAGCCAGAGTACGCGGTGAACCCTGGTCTGCTTTTTTCAATATATAATTTTTTAATAAATATAATTTTAAACGCCCGTGAATTTATTTTTCGAATCGATCACTTTATCAAATTCGGACTGTTGAAACCAGGCGACAGAATAAACTCCGCTCTGTTTTCAAAAAAATTCTCAGAAAAATGGTTTTTTCTTGGTTTTGCGACTGACCCTAACCACTTAAAAGGGCTTGCATATCTCGGTTTCTATCTGATTATGTTTATATTAATATTTATTTATTTCCTTTCATATGCATTTTAGGTGTTGGATTAACGGATGATTGCAATCAATTTTCATTTATGATTTTTTATAATTTTAAGTTACCTCAAAATTATCAGTAAAGACTGCACAGTAAATCCCAGAGATATTTTTTATCTGGAGTTGGATAAAAACGTTGCAAGCGACTAAAAACTACTCATAAACTTGTAAATGTGGTTTTGAATCCACTTCCAGATAAATATTATCCGCCGTTGGATAATCGTAATTGTCAATGGTTCGCAACGTTTCTATTCAACTTCAGATAAAAAATATGTATGGGACTTAACATACTGTGTGTATCAGTTACTTAGCTGGGGCTTGCATTGCACTTATAGATCCTAGAACATCTTTTTCTTAGATTTGTTGGGAATTGAATCCACTTTAATTCATATATAGATAACTTTCATCTAAAATGCATATGAAAGGAAATATTTCACAGAAAATGAAAATAAAAAGTATTCTTTGAATTAAAAGCTGACTTCTGAGGGTCATACCTCGTGAACTATCAGAGGTTAAACGTTTTTTTTTTAATTCACAGATAGTTTTGTACAATTAAATTTCTTTCCCGACTACTCTAGCTGCTGAATGCTCTAAAATTGAGAAATTACGAAATCACTCCATTTTTCCGCATAAATTCAGCATTTGCGTCAATGTCAAGACATCACATCATTTTGAACACATAGATCTTATTTTAAAATTAAAATGAAAGAGTTTCAGCAAAAACAGTTACACTCCTCATAGGTTTCCATGAAAATACCAATACCAAAACATTTGAAAAAAAAATTTTAAAGAGTGTTATTTTAAAAAAGACTAACACGATTTTTTTTTCATTTCAGGCTTAAAATACTCGTGCGGCATCTCCAAAACATAGTCAGTAATAATCCGAATACACGTAGTAATATTATTCTTCGTTCCTTGTATCAAACTATCATTCAATTCTTACGTGGTCTTCTTTGATTTCCACGTGTCTTTCCACATGGATATTTTCACCTGGGTATTCTTCTACTAATAAAATATGTCATTCACATACTACAGCTATTAATGCAAAAAATACTTTGTTATTGACATAAGAATTGTTGTGCCTCTGAATTTTAAATTATTTCAGGACAAGACTGTAGAATTTCGGAATTTTTTTTTAACTCCTGGCGCACAGTGTGACAAAATGACGAAGAAATGTTCAAAATACGATTCCGGCTACAATTCAGAATCGATTTCAAGTTTTATTTTTTAAGTTAAAGACAACTAAATCCTTCAGAGATCCATTGAGGCTGATTCAGAAAAAAATACTATCAATCACTTTATTTGAAAGTAAAGTCGAAAAAGATAGTAGAATTTGAGATCTTATTGCTTTAATAACAAGTATTTATTCAAAATGATTGATATTAGTCTGTAATATATAATTGAATTTTTTAGAAGAATAACTTGATGGTTTATTATAAATTAATAATTTTTTATTAGAACTTGTATTGTTATAAACAATGGTAGGTGATTTTTGTATGATTTCAGATATTCATTGTGCGATTTTCATTTTCAATCCGAAGTAAAGTAATTTGTGAACAATGAAAAGCAAAAAAATATATTTCATATTGTTGTAAACAAATTTTATAAACCAATGCAAAGTTTGAGCAATTTTTGAGAGTTTAAGGTACTTTTACTGCAAATCGTACTTTGTTAGGCTTGCTGGTGTTACTATAGTAAACTATATTGCCATTTTGTGACGAGTGGGATTTCAATAAACAAGTTTTATAAATGAGTGGGCAGTTTGAGGAATTTCTGAGAGTTTCGGGTACTTTTTTCTAAAACGTATTTTGCTTGACTTGCCAGTCATGTTCAGGCTCCAGTCAATAAGTTCTGTGCTCAGGAACTATTAGTTAAAGGAAACTAAAGTCATTTTGACATTTCCCTTATAATAACATTAAACTGTATCAATGTAATTCTGACAAGCTTAACAAAGCATTTCTAAAAAAGAGTACCTGAAACTCTTACAAATTGCTGAAACTGAGCATTTGTTCATAAAATTTGTTTATGACAATCACAGTTGTTATGTAATGACAATAAGGTTAAGTGAAGCAAAACTGACAAGTCGAACAAAATATGTTTCAAGTAAAAGTACCTCAAACACTTAAAAACGGCTCAAAATGAGCATGTGTTCAAAAAAAAAATCTTTATAACAATCACACTTCTCTTGAAAAGGCAATATATTTTAATCAAGTATTATTGGCAAGCGTAGCAAAGTACGTTTGAAAAAAAGTAACCGAAACTCTCAGAAGTTGCTCAGACTGCGCACTTGATAATAAAATTTGTTTGTGACAAGCACAGAATTGTCAGGAAATGATAATATAGTTTACTGAAACATAACTACCGAGTCAAACAAAGGTTTTTCCTTAAAGTGCCTCAAACTCTCAAAAATTGCTCAAACTGTGAATTTGCTTATAAAATTCTGTTTATAGAATAATAAATATGTCTTTTTTGTTTTTGATGTTCATGCATTACTTGAAATGGGCTTGAAAATGAAAATGAATAAATATCCAAAAATCACCTACCGCTTTTCATCACAGTAAAATCGCTAGTAACAAATTATTAATTTGTAACGGACTATCAAGTTATTTCTCAAAAATGTATGTTTATCGTTTACACACTAATATCAATCATTTCAAATTAATTATGCATTATTTAGACAACAATACCTCAAAGTCCACCATTTTTTGCAACTTTATGTTTAAATAAAAAGAATAAAAGATTTTTTTTCAATCAGCCTCAAAAAATCTCTTAACAATTTAGTATGCTTCAATTAAAAATATATTACTTGAAATCGATTCAAAATTATAGTTGGAGTCGTATTTTGAATCTTTTTTTTTTATTTTGCCCCACTGTGCGGCCCTACAAAATCTGGAGTATATGCATTTGCGTGCAAATACGTTCACCTCGAAAATATCACAATTCGTTGCCACTGAGCTAGTATGGCAGTCGGTCGCATGTTAGTTCGCTCCTCAAACTTTGATTGCTTTACTGGTAAATTGTGAAAAATATACTCTTCAAAGTGGTTCTAGTGTGATTAACAGTCATTATTGTTAGATAAACAAATTCAGTTCGGATGCAGTGCGGTTACTTTGTCTAGTAATAGTGTGTAAAAGTGGTGCGCGTGTTCGCTTATTACGTATCCTCTACGTATCGTCTACGTATCTCCATCCGGTGCTTGTGCCTGATCGTCATTGTTCTTATATGACGGAGTCAAAATGGCCTTAAACATGACTGAGGACAAATTTGAGCTGCTGATGCAGAAATTTGGAAACTTGGAGACTTCGCTTTCGTCTTTGCACAGTAAGGTTGACCAACTCACGCTTGAAGACAAGGAACTCAAAGAGGAACAAGAAAAATTAACATCTGTCATCTTGAAGCGAGACCGAGAAGTAGAGGCTATGGACAGAGCACTCAGGAATAACAATTTGATCATGTTTGGAGTTGCTGAGGAGAGCGATGAAAATCTGGAGAACGTGGTTTGTGAGATTTTTAAATCTCATCTTAGCATCGATCTGCAAATTGATCAAATTGATTCTCTTAGACGTCTGGGCGGTAAAAAGCGAGAGGAGTCTCATAGGTCCCGCCCCATCCTGACCCAACTTCGCTCATTCAAAGATAAAACACTTATACTGGCCCAGCTGAAGAAACTTCGTGGTACTGGAATCATCATCTCCGAAGATTATACAAAAAAAGTACAGTGGCCTGAAAACTTTCTCAAGTTACAATCTTTTATATGTGCAGGGGAAAAGATTCAGTTGTGCGGAGTTGCAATTGTTGGAGAGCGTGATTCGGGATGCGGGAGGGATTAGAGTTAGAGATGATCCACCGAAAAATGATATGTATCACTGGATGTAACTTGAAACTTAAGGCTTCGGAATCTCCTCTCACCAACTTCAGCGGACAAACGGAAGGGTTTCGTCCTCTCACTCAGACCACTTTGGACAGACGTCGAAACAAAAGACCTCAAAAAAACTGAACAACGTGGGCTCAAGTGATCCGGTCGCAAACCACCCAAAATTTCTCTTCTGGAATTGTCATGGTTACGTGAAATTTTCAAGTTCTAACATCAATTTGAATAATTTTGATGTTATAGGCATTGTTGAAACCTGGCTGACTCAAGTACCAAAAAATTTCAACGTTAATTATAATAGCTATTATTTTTTCTCTAACGCTCTAAAAGAAAAGTCAAGAGGTGGGGCAAGTGGAGGCCTAGCTTTTTCATGAGAAAATCCTATTTTAATTGCGAACTTATTAGTAAAACGGAATATTGGATCCTAGTACGAATCACCAATATTGAAAGGATTAATTTTGTCTTGGGTATTTGCTATTTTAATCCAGCAGTTGATATTGACGTTATTTTACAATCATTCGAAGAAACTTTATGTGCACTATCAGATAAATTTAATAACGTATCTACCATTATTTATGGCAATTTTAATAGAAGGGTTGGTTGTTTGGGTCAGGGTCTTCCTGAAATGTTTACTCACACTGATTTTTGTATTCATCGCGACAGTCAAGATATTGTACACAGCAAGGAGGGGGCTGAGACTAGTCGAGATGATGAAAGATAAAGAATTACTTCTTATTAAACCAAAGATCGCGGAGTGACGACCCAGCAAAGTTCACATCCGTGAATGCAGGGGGAAAAGTATAAACGACCTAGTTTGGTGCAAAGCTGAAGCGCTTAGATTAATGAAGGACCTTAAGGTGGATTAGTCTGTACCCTTTTATGATCATTTTCCTATTTTGGTATCCTCCTGTTGTCTTCCTGCTTCTGCTAGTCAGCCTGACATTCCGAAAGTGAACAAAACTAAAACATCGACCCACCTCAAACGGGACGATAACAAGCAGGAAATATTTTCGAGGGAACTCTATTTTTCAAATAAGCTTAAAGTTAATTCTGATAAAATCAATATCGACGGATTAAGCTCGAACCTTACAGAGGCAATTGTTGATAGCGCCATATAAGCTGATATGTTTAAAGAGAGGCAAAGCTTTTGTGGTCAACCTAAGCGTGACAAACCCTGGTTCGATATGTATTGATTGTCATCAAACTAAAACTTTATTACTTAGTTCATTAAGAACTGCTAGCGGGGTTAACTTTTCTGACGAGTCTAAAAAAATTTATATGAAAGCTGAAAATTCGTACCAAGCTCTAATCGGTCGTAAAAAGTTGAGTTTTTCAAATAGTATTGTTGTGGGCCTTAAGAAAGTTAACGATAGTAAGAATTTTTGGGAAAATGTGAATAAATTTAGAGGACTGTTGGCATAACATAATTTGATTATTCTAGCCGAATCAAAATTTCATGCAATAAGAAAACTCTATGCTCTGCAAGAATATTGTAACATAAATAAATTAACGGCCAATAAAGAAGAACCAAGTATACTATTTTCAGCTGGAGCTTGTTTCTTGTTTTAATTATCTTGGTACGATTTTCTCTAGATCAGCAATGTTCTGTTTGGCAGCTCATGCCGCGGCTAGTAGAGCCAACCTAGCGTCCGCAGCGGTCCACAATATATTGATCCGAACTAAATGTTCCTCCTGGCCTTCTATTATCAAAATGCAGGACTCACTTATGAGAAGCACCTAATTATATGCGTCTCATATTGTCGGTCTGAACTATTTAGAGGTCATCTTCCATCTTCCAAATTCATTATTGAGCTGACTTCAAAAGTTGGTACTACTGTGATTGACCCACAACAAACATGTCAATTGTGTAATCTACGTGAAAGGGAGGACCTCCTACATATTCTTACAAAATGGCCAATTTATTTGTCCATTAGGGATCACAATTTGCGTAATTTACATACGATTAACGGAGACAATCTACATCTCTTATTGCGTAATCCTGATCCAGCGACTCTGCACACAATATATAACTTTATAAACACGTTTTTGGAAATTAGGGCGTTCTCCTTATTTGAATGATCACAGACAACTGTAGTGCTTGACCAGTAAGAGTCAAATTCTTTTGTACATATACCACTAATTTTCAGTAATATATACATATTTCACTCTGTTTATAGTGGCTCTCTCTTGCCATAGAAATTCTGTATTCTTAAAGGCAATAAAGATACATACATACATATCTAAATAAGACTCATTTATGATAAATTTACATTGGCTATGCAACTAGCAGTTTTATAATTAATATTCACACGCTTATTTTTAATTATTCGTGGAAAAAACACACATGATCCGCACATCTAAATATAACTTCTTTTATCTTATAACTTCCGCAGAACTTCGTTAGGCACGTTCTCGCAAGGGAGGAAATAGCCTTTAGACAGGACAAAAAAATCAGCCACACAAGTGTGACTGAGTATACGACCAAAATTTCAGAAATTTTTCTTATTTGTCAACAAATGTAGGATAAGGATTTCGAGAATTCACCCAGTTATCCGCCTGATTCACAGTTAGAACCACGGTAAATTATACCTACGTTCACGCTTCACGACCGAGAGATGGGTGACCACAGGGTACGATGAAATTACAATGATGGGCCACGGAAACCCTCCTTCGACTCTGTAGCCTCTGCATCAAACTCGCGAAAACACGGCATGTTTCTGGAACGCAGGTATAGCTTTCGGGTTACGTACCTGTTATCGCTCTCACACTTCCTAGAGCACCAATCACACGGACAACCATTTTGACCGAATATTTTCGGATCATTCGCCGCAGCTCTCTTATGAGGTCTTGATACTCCTCCTCCTTTTCTTTCTCCTTGACTGTGTTGTTGCGGTCGGCCGGAGCCAAAAATTCGATCACAAAGATAGTTCGTTTCTCGAAGTCACGGAGAACGATGATATTGCGTTTAGGTTGTAGATTCACCACCGGAAAACGCGTTTAGTTATCTTACAGGGAATTCTAGGGATGAAGTAAAAACGTTGACTGAAAATTATACGCGTACGTGACAGAACGTCACTCCGTTCATAAAGAAAATTATACTTCAAGACGATAATACCAGTATGTCAGAGCCCGCGCCGCTTAGCACAAACCAAACATCCAGAAACCGAAGAACAGATCTAAAAAATGGTTGAAAAAAAGGTTACACGTCCTACTTGTTCAGAATATGCACGTCCAGTATTCGTTATTCGTAGAAAAGAAGGCGCTCCTGGAGTTTGCATTCGAAGAAGTAATTCGCGATAATTTTCCGTTGCCTGTTATCGATGATCAATTAGATAAATTGGCTCAAGCACGAGTTTTCAGCACAATTGATTCGAAAAATGCATTTCACCACGTGGAAATAGAAGAAGGAAGCAGAAATTATACCTCTTTTGTAACGTCGACAGGGTAACACAAGTCTCAGAAAGTACCATTCTGTTTTTGTAATGCGACTGCTGTTTTTCAGAGGTATATTACGTATATTTTTGAAGACTTGATTCGTGAAAGGGAGTATACTCGTATATCTGGACGACGTTGTAATTATTGCAAAGAATGAAGACGAAATGACAAGAAATTCAGAACGTGTGTTGAAATTGCAGAGTCCTATTCGGTCGAGATTTATTGGAAGGAATGTCAACTCCTAGAAATACGCATCAAATATTCAGGACATATAGTTTAGGGCGGTACGATTAAACCATTGCCAGAAAAAGTAGAAGCTGTACACGATTTTCTTGAACCGAAGAACAAAAAGATGGTAGCTAGTTTTTCAAGACTTGTAGGGTACATGCGTGAATTTATAGAGGAATTTACGTGGATAGCGAAAACACTACGAGATTTTTCAAGGGACGACGGCTTTATGTGAAGCACCTGTACAGCGCATTTTCGATCCGCGCTTAGAAATTGAGGTGCACAGCGATGCCTTAATACAAGACTATGACGCAGTTCTAATGCAAAACTGTTTAGAAGACGGGATGATGCATCCGTGCCTTCATTTCAGCAGAGCGACGATCGACGTAGAGCGAAAATACTGTAGCTATGATTTAGAAGTTCTTACCATAGTTTATGCCGCAGAAAAGTTAGGGCCATATTTGTTTGAAAGATCATTTAAAACCGTTACGGATTGCATTGCTTTCGAGCAAACGATGGACGAAAAGGAAATGAACAACCGTGCTAAGCGATGGGCCTTTCAACTACAGGCATGTAAGTTCACAGTAGTGCATAGAGCAGGAACACGAATGCGCCACGCCGATTCTTTGAGTCGCTATCCTGTTGTATTACAAAATCACGATGTTATGTTGTGTTATGTTACGTTATGGTAAAACGGCTCAGCAAAACCCAGGAAACAGATAAGAAGGTCACCGTAATGAAGGAATTACTCGAAAAAGGAACTCATAAAGATAATCTAATAGAGATAGGGTTGCTTTATCGCGAGAGAGACGATAATAAGTTGTTCGTGGTACCGAAAGCCATGTAGCGTGAGATCATCTCACAGTTCCATGAATTAGGTCATTTCGGACAGAAGGAGACGCAGGAATTCATCAACCGAGATTACTAGAATGATTGCCTCAAATTAAAGATCGAGAGTCTCATACAAAATTCTGTTTCGTGTATATTAGGTGAGAAAAACAAGGAAAAGCAGAAGGTTTCTTACACTTTAGACCGAAAGGAGATGTGCCGATGGACACGATGCACATGGATCACATTGGTCGACTACCCTCTACCAAAAAGTCATGTGAACAGCTGCTGAAGATGTTTGACGGATTCATGAAGTTTGTGTGGATATTCCTGACGAAATCTACTGGAACTCAGGAAGTTTTAGATAAATGGAGGATTCATCAGCAGAATTTTGGGAACCCACGCAGAGTCATCATCGATAGAGGCACTGCATTCACTTCCCATGAATTCAAAAGCTACTGCGAGGCTGAGAAAATTGAATGCTACCTATACTATCACGGGTGTTCCAAGAGGCAATGGACAAGTCGACAGAATACACAGAACACTTGAGGAACTCTTCACGAAGATGGGCATGGATGAACCAACAAAATGTTATAAACATGTTAGCCAAGTACAGCAATCACTTCTGGAGAAATTTGACAGCGCCCGAGGAGAGCTTTGAAATCAAGCTAAGAAACAGCCAGAGTCCAAGAGGAGAATCAGTGAAGTTACAAGCAAAAGAGGAAAAAGATCACGGTGTACAAGGTCGGCGATTTATTCGCTATCGCGAGAACTCAGTTAGGCTCAAAATTGAAGGAGATGATTGAGAGTTTCGGTCGCAAAGCTTTCATTTAAGGCAATAAGTCTTTTAGTGAAAATTACTTGCTTGAATGATTCCATCCGTGGGAGCCTTAAAACTTTATAAAAATCCACAGATAAGCACAAATTCTTGGAATTTCAATAATCAGATTGACTATCTGTCTTATAATTTGCCTGCGCCTCAGTCGCAAGCAACATGTGTTTGCTCCACTACAGGCATTTTTCGAAATTCTCTACTACGGATATTTCAAATATTCTTTCTTATTCACTATTATTTTTTCTGCATTCGGAACCTTCCACTATAAAAATGTCCACAGAGCCATCATCTATCTCTTTATTTCCAACGTTTACGTTTTGCTCGTACCGTAAATTTTCCTCATTCTCATTTCTTGGCTCGTTTTCTGCTTTGTGAATGGACTTGTGCAATTCAAACGCTTCACATTCCTCACACTTCTCATGTCCCAGTTTAGTAAATGCGATTTGCATATCTTTTTCAATAACCTTACGAAAGGACTGATGGGTACATTCGACAGTTGGAAATTTTACCATGAACTCTTCCTATAGTGACTGGAATGTTATATCAAAAGGTAGGTATCTGAAACAGAAGAAAAGATTTCGCGAAGCATCAGTGAATGATGTGGCCTAAACTGCCTTAAATACACAAAAATTTATTGTTTCATTTTTGCATTCATGAATTCGGCTAACATGATTGTCTTTGTCATCGGTGTTGTCATAAAATTTAGTTTGAGGTTGGGTTGGGAAATGAGTAAGTAATTTAGAAATGAAGTAAAAATTATCTTACCAGTGGTCAAATGTGGAAACATTGTTTCAGTTTTGGACATACCCATTTTCCAAAATTTGTATCAGAAAATCACATATTAGTTATTTAACATGATTAATATAGAGAAAAATCTCAATATTGATCATCTATCACTTTCAAAATCACAAATCAACGTCTGTTCCGAAACTCATTTCTTGTCGGTATATTATACGTGTTTTCGAAAGCATCAATAATTGACACGATTTGAATTTAAGAAAAAATGTGAAAATCAAGAATTACATAGTGAGCTGTGGAAATCAGTTGATTTTGAGTTTTCAGATCTTAGATTAACAGTCTTGTTTTCTTTTTAAAAAATAGGATTAATAAATAAAATAAATAAATTTAATGTCATTCTGTTGTTAAATGGCAGCAAGTTCGCCCATTTTTCCCGAGATATATGGAACCAGTGTGAAATCTTTTGATTTAATAAATTCTTTTTTCCCCAGTCGACTGTATATATTATTAATTCTAATTTTTATCAATCTATTAATGATATTTATAGGATAACCATTATTATCATTCAAAATCTTTCGTACTGGTTTGATGTTTTTTGGTCTGAAATTGAATGAGAATAGTTGCATGGCTCTGTCTATGAGTCCGAAAATTATTCCTCTCTTCTGCGACCAAGGATGTTGAGATAAAAAATGTAGGTATCTACCTGACCAGGTTGGTTTATAGTACCAATTCGTGAAAAGGATATCTTTGTTTGTCGAGTGACTGATACATCTAAAAAATTGAGTATGTAATTTTTTTCTTCTTCGAAAGTGAATTTAAAATTTGAATCAAAAGAATTAAAGGTTCCTAAATCTTGATATAGTTTTGATTTTCTTTATAATTTTGAAGATGAATTGTTTGTGCATCATTTACAAACCGAGATTAGGAAAATCGGCGGAGCCGTTTTCGAGAAACGTAATTTTTTATATTTATGTAATCGAAAATTCGATTTTTCTTACACAACTTTCAGCGGCGTTTCCTGCACCATCTGGTGTACCACGCGCTTGTAATTTAGAAGCATTTTTTAATTGTTTTTTAATGTAGTAACAACTATTTGCTTATAATCTTAATACGAGGTAGACTTCAATTGTATTTTAATCCAAAATGCCGAAAGATCATACAGGTACGCACTGCGCTGTTTGCAAAACAGCGAGAAGCATACCTACTAATTTTTTTTGCGATACTCCAAAGAATACTGTTGCTGGTAAGTTTATAAACTCAAAAAAAATCGAAAGACCTTCTCCAATTACACTTTTTTATCATCTTATATGCATTCCCATTTTAGATCAATTGAAATAAAAAGTTATTGCTGAGACGCGCTGCAGTTCCTGTTTTTATATTATTGCAAAAGGAAAGTCTCACAAGTGTGAAGCACTTTCTCGCATAGAAAATATATCCGCTTGCGTATTAAAGAGTTTAAATTAGTCAATATTAAGGCTAATAAATATTCCGATGCTGCTGAAATAGTAGTTTATTGTACAGATCTTACTGATTTTATTTAGGATATCATGGACCGGCGACAAGTATCAGAAGTTCACTTGAAATTGAGCATATATGGAGGGGGTGGATTTTTGAGGATCTGTCTTTCAATCCAATCAATTAATAATTTAGTGAGAGATCGTGAGACAACCCGTCCAACGTACGATGAGGATATCGCAGCTAAACGATTTAAGGATTCTGGAGTGAAAAAATTATTTTTGTTAGCATTAGCTCCATATGTTCAAGAGAACTTCGAAAATGTATCACAATTATGGTCTGCAATGAATTTTAGTACTTTCGAAGGCACAATAGGAACTGATTTGAAATGAGCGAATATCTTAGCAGGTATTACGACACACAGCAATGTTTATCCATGTGCATGGTGTGACGCATAAAAAGATGAATTCGATGCCTGTGGTGCTCACAGAATAGTTGGGAACGTATTGTAAAATTATAAGCAGTGGCTTAAAGCGGGGGCTTATGAAAGGACGTGCCAAAGATTTCAAAAACTGTATAAATTCACCACTTTTGACGGCTGATAAAGAAAAAACATTTCCAGAGCTTAAATCACCACCAGAATTACATATAATGCTTGGTGTAGTCAATACGTTATTCACGCATATGCTAAGAGAATTTGAAAATGAATCTTTGTCATGGGCAGAAGGCTGTTATATTTAGCGAGAGATAACGCACGGTGGCTCAGCATTTAAGAGAAATTCTTGCGAAAAACTTTTGGAAAATGTTGATCTGTTATGCAATGAACCGAATTAAGGTTTATTAAAGTACGTGATAGCTTTTGATGAATTTAGAAAAATCGTCATCGCATGTTTTGGAAATAATATGAACACAGATTATGAAAGTTGTATAGCAGCTTTTGAAGTAAGTTACATTCCCGTGTAAAAATATTCTGTCTTGGATTTCGTCTTCATGATGGGCAATTAAGACATATCCAAGACTTGTTCAAGACGTCTGGGATGTCTGGCTCATGAGACTGAGCCAGACTTTATTTATCTCTTGAACCAGGAAAAAGGTTTCCATTTCCTACCTGCCCTGGCGAAAAGGGTCTTCCTTATACCGTCATGAAAGCTTATCCTTATTTATGTTTAAACAATTTTGTGAATTTATGATACAATATGCATATCGAATGAACTTATTTTATCTCATTTATTGTAACTATTTCACTTGTTTGGCGAAAACTCCGAAAATGTTTTCCGTTTTTCCATATTCCTTACGGTTTAGGAGATCCTTATAGAAGACTACAATATTAATCTTTCTGGAGCAAATTTTAGATGGCTATAGTCGTGAAGACCCAGAAATTCTGATTTTTTCACTTTTAAATAGCTATTTCAGAAATTAAACAAAAAATTCATTGAAAAATTTAAGTCCATATTACCTGGTCCCTCTCTTATTGGCCTTTGGCCAAGACATAACATAAATCTTTATGTCTTAAGACAAGTTTCGTTCGTCTTGCTGAATGCACCCCACTGAGAACTATCACCGTAAACCCGAAACAGAAATTTGATGTCTAGCAAGTCTGGCTTATGAAACGGAACCAGACATTAATGTTTTAGAGACTACTCGTAAATGGAACGTCTTGGAGACAAAACCAAGACGAAACATTTTTACACGGGTTTACCTGGAAGTTAGTGTAACTCCTGAAATTCACGCAGTATCTTTTCATATGGAAGAGTTTTGTCAAAAAAAGCAACAGGGACTGGGATTCTTAAGTAAACAGGCCTTTTTCTTTTGCGCGTTGCTTGTGCATATAGCAGCTTGTGTATTTAAGAAGATTGTATATGATATTGTATATTATTTTTGGAACAAGAATTGTACAATGAAAAATGAAAAACATTGCTTTTTAACAGAACCAATTTTTTGTTGCTTAACAAAGTAAAGTTTTTCTAAATCTAAGATGGCTTTCTGTAGAACGAGTTTGAAAAATAAATTCATTATTCACATATTATATTGAGTTTTTTCGATAATATGAATTTAAAAAATGACATTTCTCGAAAACGGCTCCGCCGATTTTTTTGATTTTGATTCGTAAATAATGTTGAAACAATCTATCTTCAGAATCAGAGAGAAAATTCACAGTGCAAGCAACTTTAAATTGGATCATGTTAAGAGCCACCGTGGAGTATTCATGACGATGTCAGCTACCATAGGTGATAGCGGAGATCCCACGGCAACTCTTTCCATTTGCTTGAAATTTTTATTATTGGATTTACAGTATGTGGATCTTAAGCAAAACTCTATCGCATTAAAAATTCATCGATTGGTATAAGGGTATGAGGAGCGATCTTATCCCAATTGTTTTCAATACACTGTAGAGCTAGATTGGTTGAAATTGTAGAAAATGAATTAACCACATCTAAAGATACAAGAAATTGTTGTTGAGGAATTTCAAAGGCTTTCACTTCGCTTACAAATTTGTATACAGCCACTTTGGGAAAATGTAATAATATTATAATTAATAGATAGGATCGCAATTCATACATTTCATCTTAGGAAACTAAAGAACTCAAAGCGAACGCTACTGTCATTCACAAAGCGTATGGACTACCAAAATTACACAAAACTGGATACCCTCTCAGAATAATAATTTCTAATATCAATAGTCCTACTTATAAATTAGCTAAATATTTGGCTAACACATTAAAAATCATAACAGAAAAATTGAATTATCGTGTTAAAGATAGTTGGCAATTTGTAAACAAAGTTAAAGCCTTTAAAATTCCTAAACAACACTTTCTTGTATTTTTAGATGTAGTTAATTTCACATTAAAGTTATTTACAGGCCAGTGAAGCCTAATTCAAATTTTTTTCCGTCTCCTAAAGATAGATCAGACATTTATTTGAAGAAGGGAATGTAGTTTATATATTTTATTGTTCAAATGACGAGTGTTGTTATATTGGACATGCAGGTAGACATTTACACTATAGAATTAAGGAAAATACACGTCGAAATAAGAATCCAGGTAATCTGACTGCTCTTGAAAGATACAGAATTGAGACAGGACATGATTTTGGTTTTTAACATCCAAAAATTTTAGATGTTGAAAAAATTCAAGTGAACGTTTAACTGTTGAATCCTATTTTATTAAAAAAGACTGCTAATCTAAGATTTGAAGACTCAAAATCATGTCAATTATTGGTGCTTTCAAGAATACATACAATACATTGACAAGGAATGACTTTCGGAACAGACCTTAAGTTGTAATTTTGAAAGTGACAGATGATCAATATGCAGATTTTTCTCTATATTAATCATATTGAATGACTAAACGTAATTTCCAAATAGAAGTTTTAAAGATGGGAATGTCTAGAGTAGAAACAATGTTTCCGCATTTGAACACTAGGTAAGATTAATTTAACTTTATTTCTTAGTTACTCATTTATTTCCCAATCTAACCTCAAACTAAATTTCATTATTTATCAGGAGTTATTTTACTTTAATATTTCTCTTTTCCTTTTAAACAGGGTTTTTAATATAAAATTTTGTTAACATTAATATGCAAGTCAAACAAGCCAACATCATTGAATATCTAAATGAACACTTAATGACCTACATTATGATTGAGGTGGACAATCCCAGACATTTTGGAAAAAATTCCTTATAATTTTCACTCTTCTAAAATTATAAGTCGCTTTAATACAATCATCTTCAGCGACTTTTTTTTAGGTAAACATTTTATTCCTTATTTATAACTTATCATCGTTCAGATTTATTATATCATTTATCATGTTACGCTAAATTATTGCGCTCAAAACAAATATTTTTTAGATTCCTATTCGATGGTCCCTACTCCATTTCAATATTCGCGTATTTGATAATTTTCTATTCAAAAAAGATTTGTTTTCTGTATAATTGGTGTTCTTAACCTCAAAATTTTTGTCATAATAAAAATTTTCCACAGGCTTGATAAGGGACCACATGGAGTCCGAAACGTTGCCGAATTTGAAATTTTGTTTTTCATTTTTTATTTGGACCTTTGAAACCGAAAACTCAACATTACACAATCATTGAGGTCGAAACCAAAAAGAGATGCACTTTAAAATTGACAGATATTTTTCAACAAATTACCATGAATTTGCGGATAAATGCAGAGAAACCTTGCTTGTTTGCATTCGTCTCGTGCAGTCTTTCTGTAAATTAGGAAGGAACAAAATTTCAAGAAAGATAATATTACAGGGAAAAAGAATTAGTTATTATTCTGCGATCTCCGAGTTTCAGAGATTTTCCAAAAAAAGTGTTGCAGACAAAACTATTTGCAGATAAGTGCGGAGCCAATCTACTTTTCATGTGAATTTCCTGAAGCAGAGATACTCTGCTTCTTCGATAGAATTCAGATACGAAACTTTTTTCATATATTTCAATTCGAGAGAATAGTCGAGCGGCATTAGTCACGGACTACAGTGGTAGGTTTATGCGTTTATAGGTTTAAGTTCGAATCTACCCAGCGTTAGAAATTTGATATATCAAAAAAATCTCCAATTTATACAGGGTGTTTTTTCATCTTGAGACACCGAAAAATCTCAAGAAATACGCATCCAACGAAAAAAAAGTCCACAACAAAAACTTTTTATCTTTGAGGGGAAAAAGCGACTCCGCAAAAATTCACCCCATTCCCCACCCACTGGGGGCGTTACGGAAGGTCACTTTAAAATTTCAAATGGAAACTTATATTTTCTATTGCAGATTCAGATTCTCCATTAAAAAATACGTAAGTTTTATTCGAAATTTTTTTTTCGATTCGCGTTCAATTTTCTAGTGAATTCGATTTCCTCAAGGCGGCATATTGAGACTTGCCTGGCGCCATTCAAAAATAAATTTTAATTTCTGGGGAAATTAATTTGAAGTCTTCTTATTTTTGTTTTGTCTAAATAGAATGGATAAAATAGAATCTCCGTTTTACTTTCGTTTGGAAGCACTTTCCTTGAGTAGTCAACAACGTCAATTTTTGCAAATGCATGGCCATCTGTCGCGAATCGAAAAAATTTTTTCCAATAAAACTCACGTATTTTTTACTGAAAAATCTGCATCTGCAATAAACAAATAGGTTCCCATTTACAATTTTAAAGTTACCCCTCCCTTCTTCCCTCAGGGAGTGGGTGTGGGATAAATTTTTGCGGCGTAAAAATCATTTTGCAGGCTGATTGAAGGAATTTTCTAAGAAATGTATGAAAATGCAGACTGCTTTGCGAAACAAAGTAAGGCAAACTTTTTAAACTTTTTAAGGCAAGCTTTTGTGAGGTCTTTGAATTTAGGTACTAAAGCAGAGACATTTTGTGTTACGTCATCAGCGATACAAATAAGCTAACACGCGTGAAGATTCCGATTTTTCTGGAAAATCAAGTAAAAGTATTTTTCTTATAGCTCCGTAATGTGATACGTGTCGGATTCGCGACAGTTTTTCATTACTTAAACAAATTATGAATGGATGAAGGCGAACTTACATCTGTTAATGGCTAATGGCTTTTTGCAGAAATATTCTTCTGCCAGATATAACTTTGTGATTGTTTATACAAAGTTGATAAGCGAAATCAAGACTAAAGTTAAATTTACAATTTAATTTACAATTAATGCATCACAATAGTGAGCGGTAAACGAAATAATTTGAGATTATTTCACGGAAAAAACGAAACATTTGTAGGGAAAATTGACAAGGTTATTCAAAATTGATTGAATAATAAATAATTTTCATATAAATGAGTTGTATCCTAGTGCTTAGCCGTAAGCGAGATAAATTTACTCGATTTTACGGAAAAAAACGAAATCTTTGCAGTAAGATCTAACAAAGTAAGCATTTGCTTATCCAATTTGTTTACATAATCAAGAATTGTTGTCCAATAGCAAATTTTCTCTGCCAATAATAATGGACAAGATATTTGCAGTTGTACCTGCAGAAGAGACGAAATTAATCTGTTATAAAAGGTCGATATGAGCATTTAAAAAAAATTGTTTAAACAATTATTGAATATTGATTATTTCTGGCTGTAGCAGAGGTCCGAGTCAAGTCATCGGTACTCTTTTTCCTTTTACTAATTGAATTAATAAATTTTGTATAGCTCGATTTCAAAGAAGGAATTGGATAGTAGTGTAGGAAATTTATTCATATTCAGCGCCGTAAATCAATGTCACTGGCTTAGAGACAGAGTTGTCGTTTATTTTGAAATCTGCGTTCTTCTGTCAATTGCGAAGAGCAATTTTGAGGACGCATTTTGCATAATTGAACTTTTATCATCAATAGGTCAATCAAAAACTGCGTTGTTTTTGTGTGTTTGCAGCGCGGTGTTATTTTTCCCAAATATGGTGAATGTTTATAATCGTTTACGGGAACTCTCAGCCATTTTTGCCGGATTTCATTAAATTTGTTCTTCTCGTGGCTTGAAGGAAATTGGGTTCAACATCAAAGGATAACGAGTTCATATAGTCGCTTCCTCGTATTTGAGAAGATGGACCACTTATCCGAATGGCCAAACCGATTGACACGTCTTCTCCATAAAAATAAACACCTGAGCGATTGTCAGCGCCTTAAGAAATTGTTGCGTATGTAATTTCGTTAAATCTTGTCACTTGATCAGCCTCAAAATCGAGTCTCTTGCATTCCTCTGATAACTACTGTTTTTGCATATTATTTTGTCATTTTAAATCAGAGTCTCGCCAAATGTGGCATTATTATGCGCGTTCTATTTATCTATATTCGTTTCAACGTAAATATGGATTTTTAACTGCCAATTCTTTTGACATCTTGAATATATTGTTCAATTACATCTCACGATTATTCTCACTACATGCATTGTGTTTCAATATCTATCAGTTGACCTCCCTACATATTCATAAAACTATTATCATTCAGTATCTTGATCAAATTATAAGAATCAGTATAAGATGATATCATTTCTTTTCTGCATTAGGTTTTCCCTAAGCTCGATTCCAACAAACATTCAAAGTAAATAATTTTCAACGTGCCAAACAAAAGAAGTTTGCTACAGTTGAACAAAGTTTATGACATCGGTGAAAATTTACTCTTCCTGTTCAACAATCTTAACAGTATACAATAATAAGTAAGATCATTTTTAATTAATTGTATTTTTATTCAGGAATATACATCACAAAAATCTTACTTAATTTTCATATATTTGTATTGTTTATCTTGTGTAGGGATTAATCTTGCTATCCATGCACGCTCGTGTCAATATAAGCTCCCAAAATTTTATTATTGTCTCGGGGTTCCACGTTTAAGAAAAAACTTACGCCACTAATAGTATAAGGGAGGGATACAACACCATTAGTTTGGCGATATGCGGGTCCTGGTACGAAATCACCTTCAGCAAGTTTAACTGATATCGGATCTTTTGTATACTGATTAATCTTCACCCTAATATCTATGCCCTTAAATGTGATAAAAAATTGTGTGTTGGTTGGCTGAAATTTACCTGGAACAAAAATGGACATTGGCGATTTCAAAAAGCTTGAAAATTCAGCTGAGAAAATGAAACAAAATTGAGCAACTTCAAATTCTGAGTGATTGAATTCGAATAATAATTAATTAATGAAAGCCTTGAGGAATTAAATAACATCAAATATAAAAGCTTGAAAATGTTTTCAAATCCAAGCTACTCAAGCGAACGCAAAAATCAGAAAAATATTACATTATTTTCCAACGTTTGTATACTGGGTAAACGGCAGTATCACTGTCACCCTAACCAAAGAATGACACCCTGGAATAATTATATTTATCAAGATATTGCATGCTTCAAAACAAATGAAAGTTTATGTGAAGAAAGATCAAGTCATTAAGGGGGTAGTACATGTTCAAAATTTGAAAAAATCGAATTTTTTTTGTTTGTTTAATTTCAGTCACCATACGAGGTGTGACAATTAAGTAATGAGACTGATTTAATTGCCGCGTTTGTGGTAAGCCTGGGGCCCTCAAATTTTT
>JAUMHM010116194.1:0-40093 GCA_032362435.1 Melikaiella ostensackeni | reverse complement strand
TGGAAAAATTTCCAGAGGTACCGGCTCAGGGATCGAACCCCGGACCTCTAGTAGGAAGTCCGAGCGCTTAACCGCCTGAGCCACCGAGGCTCCTTTATTATTATTATTATTATTATTGTTATATTTAACTTTGTTTTATTAAGTACAATTCAATACAGATCAATACAGTTCAATCTCGTTTGTTTCAAAATTCTACTGTTTAGTTGAAAATTCAATTATTTTGTTGAAAATGCAACTATCTTGTTGAAGAGTCATCTTCTTAAGTCAAAAAACTACACTAAGCTACACTAAAACCTCGAGCTAGTTCGGGTCTCGGGCAATGCTTACTTTGACCGTGAAACTTTTCCAAGCATTTCTACGATGTAAGCAGCCAAGGAGAACTGCGCAACTCCAGTGAGCTCGCACTCCCCTCTCTCGGCTCCTCGGACCTCCCCACCTTCGAATGTGAGGCCGGCGGCAGTCCTCTCTCTCTCGCCGTCTTCGACCCCTCACCCACGAGTGCGAGCTCGCAGACGTTCTAGGAAGGCAGTAGGTCGAGGGGAAGTATTTCGAGGTCCCAGTGTACATACTTGATTAAAAGTTGAACTACTTTGTTAAAAACTCATTTTTTTGGTTCAAGATTTATCTCTTTGGTTGAAAATTTAACTATTGTGTTGAAAATTTGTTTCATTTTTGGTGGGAAATTAATCTGTTTTGGTTGAGGTTTCAACTATTTTGTATACTTTGAATCAACTTTTAACGTTTTTAGGTTGAGATATCGACTATTACATTTTTTGTTAAGAATTCATCTTTTCCGTTGAAAATTCAACTACTTGGTTGAACATTATACCCTTTTGTTGAAAATTATTTTTTTTTAAGATTCATCACTTTAGTTGAAACTTCATCTCTTTGATTGAAAATTTAACTATTTTCTTTTTAAATTCGTTTTTTGTTTGGTTGAAAATTAACTTTTTCAACCGGAAATGTAACTATTCCACTTTTGGTTGGAAATTGATATTTTTAATGGGAAATTGATCTTTTCTAGCTGAAAATTCAACTATTTGTGTGAAAATTCATGTATTTTGTTGAAAATTCGTGTTTTTTGGCTGAATTCAACAGTCTTTGATTTCAAATTAAAATCTTTCCTTGGTTGAAATATCAACTACTTGATTTAAAGCTGAACTGCTTTGTGAAAAGTTCATTTCTTTCGGTATAAGATTCATCATTTTAGTTGAAAATTCCACTATTTGGTTGAAAATTGAACTATTTATTTGTAAATTTAACTATTTGGTAGAAAATTTACTTTTTTGTTGGAAAATAATATTTTTGGGTTGAAACTTCAACTCTTATGTACATAATTCGTCTTTTTGGCTTCAAAATTCAACAATTTCCTCGAAAATTTATGTATTTTGTTGATAATTCGTTTTTTTTTGGTAGAAAGTTAATCTTCTTGGTTGAAAATCCATCCTCTTCAATGAAAAATGCAAGTATTTGATTGAAAATTAATTGATTTTGGTTGAGGATTTAACTGTTTTGTTTAAAGTTTGTTTTTTTTGGCTGTATTCAACTGTTTTTGATTTCAAATTAAAATCTTTTTTAGTGGATAATTTAACTATTTGGTTGAAAATTCATCACTCTTGGTTGAAAATTCAATCACTTGGTTGGACGTTGAACCACTTTGTTAAAAATTCATTTTTTCTCGTTCAAAATTCATCTCTTTGGTTGAAAATTTAACAATTGCGTTGAAAATTCGTCTTTTTGGCAGAAAGCTAATCTGCTTGGTTAAAAATTCATCCTCTCTAATGGAAAATACAAGTGTTTGGTTGAAAATTAATCTTTCTTGGTTGAAATATCAACTACACAGTTTAAAGCTAAACTACTTTGTGAAAAATTCATTTTTTTTGGTAGGAGATTCATCATTTTAGTTGAAAATTCCACTATTTCGTTAAAAATTAAACAATTTTTTGTAAATTTAAATATTTGGTATAAAATTAACTTTTTTGTTGAAAAATTATATTTTTGGGATGAAAATTTAACTCTTTTGTACGTAATTCGTTTTTTGGCTTCAAAATTCAACAATTTTTTTAAAAATTCATGTATTTTGTTGAAAACTCGTCTTTTTTCGTAAAAAGTTAATCTTATTGATTGAAAATTCATTCTCTTTAACAAAGAGTGTAAGTATTGGGTTGAAAATTAATCTGTTTTGGTTGAGGACTCAGCTTTTTTGTTGAAAATTCGTCTCTTTTGGCTGTATTCGACTGTTTTTGTTTTTAAATTAAAATCTTTTTTAGTTGATAATTTAACTGTTTGGTTACAAATTCATCACTCTCAGTTGAGAGTTCAATCACTTGATTGAATGTTGAACCACTTTGTTAAAAATTCTTTTTTTTTTCGTTCAAAATTCATCTTTCTGGTTGAAAATTTAACTATTGTTTTGCAAATTTGTTTCATTTTAGGTGGAAAATTAATCTGTATTGGTTGAGGATTCAACTATTTTGTTGAAAATTCGTCATTTTGGTTGAATCCAACTGTTTTTGATTTAAACTTTGAATCTTTTCAGGTTGAAATATCAACTATTACATTTTTCGTTAGGAATGCATCTTTTTCGTTGGGAATTCAATTATTTGGTTAAACATTAAACTCTTTTGTTGAAAAGTAGTTTTTTTTAAGATTCATCATTTTAGTTAAAACTTCATGTCTTTGGTTGAAAATTTAACTTCTTTTTGGAAATTTGTTTTTTTTTCTTGGATGAGAATTAACTTTTCTGACTGAAAATGTAACTATTCTGCTTTTGGTGGAAAATTGATACTTTTAATTGAAAATTGATCTCTTCTAGTTGAAATTCAATCGTTTGTTTGAAAATTCATGTAGTTTGCTGAAAATTCGTCTGTTTTGACAGAAAGTTAATCTTCTTGGTTGAAAATTCACCCTCTTTAATGGAAAATACAAGTGTTTGATTGAGAATTAATCTGTTTTGGTTCAGGATTCAACTGTTTTGTATACTTTAAAGTTTAAATCAACTTTGAGTCTTTTTAGGTTGAAATATCAACTATTACATTTTTCGTTAAGAATAAATCTTTTTCATTAAAAATTCAACTATTTGAGTGAACATTGAACTCTTTTGTAGATAATTCTTTTTTTTTTTTGAAGATTCGTCATTTTAGTTGAAACTTCATCTTTATGGTTGAAAATTTAACTATTTAAAAAAAATTTTTTTTTTGGGTTGAGAATTTACTGTTTTGACTGAAAATGTAACTATTTCACTTTTGGTTGAAAATTGGAATTTTTAATTGAAATTTGATCTTTCCCACTTGAAGATTCAACTATTTTTCTGAAATTTTATGTATTTTGTTGAAAAAGTTTTTATTGGCAGGAAAATAATCTTCTTGGTCGAAAATTCATCCTCTTTAACGGATAATACAAGTGTTTGATTGAAGATTAACCTGTTTTGGTTGAGGATTCGATTATTTTGTTGAAAATTCGTCTTTTTTGGTTGAATTCAACTGTTTTTGACTTTAAATTACAATCTTTTTTGATTGATAATTTAACTATTTGGTTGAAAATTCATCACTCTTGGTTGAAAATTCAATAACCTGGTTGAAAGTTGAATTACTTTGTCAAAGTTTTTTTTTAATTCACCTCTTTGGTTGAAAATTTAACTATTCTATTTTTGGTTGAGAATTCATCCTTTATAAGTTCAGAATTCATCTTTTGGGGTGGAAAATTAATATTTTTGTTGAAAATTAATACTTTTGGTTCAGGATTCAACTATTTTGTTGAAAGTTCTTCTGTTTTCGTTAAATTCAACTGGTTGAGAATTCATCACTGTAGGTCAAAAATTCAGCTACTTTGTTGAAAGTTCAATTCTTTTGCTGAAAAATCAAGTATTTTGTTAAAGTCATCTTTTCTGGTCAGAAATTCAACTTTTCTTTTGAAAATTCGTTCCTTCGGATTGAAAATTCATCTTTTGCGATAGAAAAATCATCTTTCTTGGTCGAAAATTCTTCTCTTTTGGTTGAAAATTTATCTCTTTGGTAGAAAATAAATCTTTTCTGGTTAAAAATTTAAATATTTTGTTGAGGACTTAACTATTTTGTTAAAAATTCTTTTTTTTCGTTGAATTCAACTGGTTCAAAATTCATATTTGTGGGTCAAAAATTCAGCAATTTTGTTGAGAGTTCAATTCTTTTGTGGAAAATTCAAGTATTTTGTTAAAATCATCTTTTTTGGTCGAAAATTCAACTTTTCTCTTGTAAATTCGTCCTTTCGGGTTGAAAATTCATCTTGTATGGCAGAAAAGTCATTTTTCTTGGTTGAAGATTCATCTTTTTTGGTTGAAAATTTATCTCTCTTAGCAGAAAATAAATTTTTTTTGGTTTAAAATTCAATTATTTTGTTGAAAATGCAATATATTTCAACTCGAAATCTGAGTAATTCAAAGCGTTTCCTAAACTAAATTCTTCGGAAACGCGAAAAAAATGCAGAATAAACGTCAAATCCGTGTTTAGCCAATGGCTACGTTACTTTCGGAGGAGGGGGGGGGGGGAAGACTAAACTACAGTTGTGAACAAGGGGGTACGGGGGTCAAGTCAAAAATAGCCCAAAATTAATAACATAGTTCATGTACGGCCCCTAACTTGTTCGGTTTTAGCCTCGTTATACTACCGGGGATGAAGAAATTTATATGGCAAGGGTAAGTAAGGGATTGTGTAGGAGAAGAGATAGGTTTAGATCAATCTAGAAGTCGCGTGTTGCTCATTAAAACGACACACCGATACGGGTCACTGATCAATCTCTCTAGCAATCATCCCAGGTGAAGAGCTTCCCAAAGCCATTGTTTTATAAAAGTGGTATTTACATGTAAATATTGTGTTACGAGTCTCTAATTTTCAAATAAAATTATTGTCTTTCAACTAAGAGAAATTACTGATATCTCAGGAATATTTCAAGAATAATTTAGCTTTCTAAAAGGATTTCGTATAGATAATTAACTATTGTAATTTTCGAATAAAAAGAAGATTCCTATCTGAGGATTTATTGGTTTTTATTATGTTTGTTATTAATAGGATTGCAAATAATAGTTCGTGTTTCAGTTTCTCACGCAAAATTCGAATTAATAAATTAGTTTACTTTCACTATAGTGTACAATGTACATTACAATCTAAAATGAAAATATGCGGTATCAATTACTAAATTTCTAATCATAATAGAATAAAACGATAATAAGTCTACGGAAAAAGTTTAAGAAATAATATAAATTCTCAAATTGTATTCGATTCCTAATTAGTAGCTTTCATTTTAAAAGAATTATCTTCTAATTAACTTCAATTACTTAAATTTTCTTGAATTTATTGTGAAATTCACTTTAAATTTTCTAAAAAATTGACTGCAATTAAATTTAGAATTCAATTTGACTTTAATTAACATCTTATAAATTCACTTATATTCTTCAAGACTAATTCCCTGATAAATAAATTCAACAATGTTGAAATACAAAAAATGCAAAAGCAAACTCGGATCATCAATTATGAATTTTATGTCTGACTAAGCGCATCCTTTTCTGCTGCATTTTTGAATCAGTGCGAATACACTTTGGGGCCGTCCATAAACTACATTACCACTTATCACTTATCACTTTCATATTTCAGAATTCACACTCTTTTCCTATTCTCCTCTTAACCCTTTTCTAAAGAATTCTTCTTTTTCCCCCTGTTTTCAAGAAACTTCCCCTTTTCCCCCTTTTTCCCCCTAATAAGACAATCCAACTATTTTTGTTGAATTGGTAATTTTTTTATTGAAAATCTAATTATTTTGTTGAAAATTCAACTACTTTGTTAAAAGTTTATTTTTCTGTTCGAAGATTCATCTCTTTGGTCCAAAATTTAACTATTTTGTTGAAAGTTATCTTCAATTTTGGTTGAAAATTCATTTTTTTTAATCGAAAATTTAACTATTCCATTTTCAATTAAAGATTTCTCCTTTTGAGTTACAACTTCTTCCTGTTGGTTGAAAATGTAACTATTTTGTTGAAAATTCATTTTTTCTTGGTCGAGAACCAATTTCTTCAACTGAAAATGTAACTATCGCATTTTTGGTTGAAACTTGATGTTTTCTATTTGAAAATTCATCTATTTGGGTGAATTTAACTATTTTTCATTTGAAATTCAAATCTTGTTTGGTTGAAATATTGAATATTACATGTTTGGTTGAAAATTCATCTTTTTCGTTGAAAAATCAACTACTTGGTTTAAAGTTGAACTACTTTGTAAAAATTTTTTTTTTTTTTTTTGAAGATTCGACATTTCAGTTGAAAATTCAATTATTTGATCAAAAACTGAACTATTTATATGAAAATTTAACTATTTGGTGGAAAATTAACTTTTTTTTTGAAAAAGCATATTTTTGGATTAAATATTTAACTGTTGCATTTTGTAAAAAGTTCACTTTTTTGGTTGCAGATTCGACATTTTAGTTGAAAATTCAACTTGGTGGTAAGAAATTAAATTATTTGGTTGAAAATTAACTTTTTTGTTGAAAATTCATATGTTTGGATAGAAATTCAACTATTTGGTTAAAAATTAAACTCATTATTTAAAAATTTAACAATTTGGCGGAAGATGAACTTTTTTGTTGAAGTCATATTTTTGGGTGAAAATTTAACTGTTTTTTGGATAATTCATCTTTTTGACTTCAAAATTGAACAGTCTTCCTGAAAATTAATGTATTTTGTTAGAAATTCGTCTTTTTTGATAGACCATTAATCTTCTTGGTGGAAAATTCTTTTTTTTCTTGGTTTAAAATTTAACTATTTGGTTAAAACTAACAATGTTTCGTTGAGATTTCATCTCTTTTGTTTGAGAAGCGGCTACTTGGCTTTAAGTTGAATTACTCTGTGAAAAAACTGATTTTTTTTTAAGATTCGTCATTTTAGTTAAAAAAAAAAACCAACTATTTGATCGAAGAATATTCGTCTCCTTCGCTTAAAAATTCAACAATTTGATGTTAAATTAAACTATTTAGTTGGAAGTTAATTTTTTTGTGGAATCTTTGTTATTGAAATCTTTTTTGAAAGTTCATATTTTTGGTTGAAAAATCAACTATATAGTTAAAAATTAAACTAATTATTCGAAAATTTAACTACGAGTATTTGGTGGAAAATGAACTTTTTTGTCGAAAAGTCATATTTTTGGGTTGAAAATTAAACTGTTTTGTAGATAATTCATCTTTTTGACTTCAAAATTGAACATTTTGTTCAAAATTAAGGTATTTTGTTACAAATTTGTCTTTTTTGGTAGAATATTATTCTTCTCAGTGGAACATTTTTTTTTTTATTGAAATTTAACTATTTGGTTAAAACTAACAATGTTTCGTTGACATTTCATCTTTTTTGGTTGGAAAGCAACTATTTGGCTTCAAGTTGAACTACTTTGTAAAAAAAACATTTTCTTTTAAGATTCGTCATTTTAGTTAAAAAAACCAACTATTTGGTTGGAGAATCTTTGTTTTCTTTGCTCAAAAATTCAACAATTTGGTAGAAAATTTACTCCTTCATTGAAAATTCATATTTTTGGTTGAAAATACAACTATTTTGGTAGAAAATTCAACTATTTGGTTAAAAATGTATCTGCTTGGTAGAAAATTAACTTTCTTGTTGGAAAATTATATTTTGGGTCTAAAAATTTAACTGTTTTGTAGATAATTCGTCTTCTTGACTTCAAAATTGAACAACTGTCTCCAAGATTAATGTATTTTGTTAAAAATTCGCCTTTCTTGATAGAACATTATCCTTCTTGGTGGAAGATTCATTTTTTTGTTGTTTAAAATTTGAATATTTGATTAAAACTAACAATGTCTTTTTAAGAATTCATGTTTTTTATGTTGAAAAGCAATTACTTGGTTCCAAGTTGAACTACTTTGTAACAAATTCATTTTTTTTATTAAAGATTTGTCATTTTAGTTAGAAAACCAACTATTTAGTTGAAGAATATTCTCCTCTTTTGCTCGAAGATTCAATAATTTGGTAGAAAATAAAACTATTTGGTTGGAAATCAACTCTTGTTGAAAATTTATATTTTTGCTTGAAAATACAACTATTTTGGCAGAAAATTTAACTATTTGGTTAAAAATGTATCCATTTGGTAGAAAATTAACTTTTTGTTGGAAAATTATATTTTTGGCTGAAAATTTAAGTATTTGTAGATAATTCGTGTTCTTGACTTCAAAATTGAACAATTTTCTTGAAAATTGATGTATTTTGTTAAAAATTGGTCTTTTTTGATAGAACATTAATCTTCTTCGTGGGAAATTCATTTTTTCATTTAAAATTTAACTATTTGGTTAAAACTAACAATGTTTCGTTGAGAATTCATCTTTCTTGGTTGAAAATGAAACTACTTGGTTGAAAGTTAAACTGCTCTGTTAAAAATTAATTTTCTTTAAGATTCATCTCTTTGGTTGAGAATTTTCATATTTTGTTGAAAATTTGTTGTCCATTTGAATTCGTTCATGTGTTGTCTTCAAAATTCGTATTTTTAGGGAGAAAATAAATCTTGTTTGTTTAATATTCATCTCTTTGCTTGAGGATTCCACTATTTGGTTGAAAATTCATATTTTTCGATTCAATTAAACCATTTGGTTTGAAATTCATCTTTCTTAAATGTAAATTAACTTTCGTGTTGAGAGTTTTTCTTTTCCGGTTTAAAATTCAACTATTTTCTAAAACATTCGACTCTTCAGCTTGAAAACTTAACTCTTTTGTTGGAAAATCGTTATTTTGGGTTGAAACTTAATCTTCTTTGTTGAAAATTCATCCACTTTATTGAGGATTGAACTATTTTGTGAAAAACTCGCTTTTCTCGTTGAATTCAACTAATTGACAATTCTTTTCCTTTGGAAACTAATTTTTCCAACTGAAAATTTAGCTAGCCCATTTTTATTTAAAAACTTATGCCTTTTATTGAAAAATTTTAATTCCTGGTTGAAAAATCATGTATTTTTTGAAGATTTATCTTTTTCGTTGAAAATTTAACAACTTTTTTGAAAATGTATCCTTTTTGGTTGAAGATTCGCCATTTTAGTGAAAAAAATCCCACTATTTAGTTGAAGAATATTCATCTTTTTTGCTTAGAACTTTAACAATTTGGTAGAAAATTAAACTATTTGGTTGAAAATTAATATTTTTATTGTAATTTCATATTTTAAGTTGAAAATACAATTATTTTAGTACAAAATTGAACTATTTAGTCACAAATTCATCTACTTGGTAGAAAATTAACTTTTTTGTTGGAAAATTATATTTTTTGGCTAAAAATTTGACTGTTTTGTAGATAAATAGTCTGCTTGACTTCAAAATTGAACTATTTTCTTGAAAATTAATGTGTTTTGTTGAAAATTCGCCTTTTCGATGGAACATTAATCTTCTTGGTGGGAATTTTTTTTGCTTAAAATTAAACTATTTGGTTAAAACTAATAATGTTTCGTTGAGAATTCATCTTTTTTGTTGAAAAGCAACTATTTGGTCCCAAGTTGAATTACTTCGTAAAGAATTCATTTTTTTGTTTAAAGATTTGTTATTTTAGTTAAAAAAAACTATTTGGTTGAAGAATATACGTCTTTTTGGCAAAAAAAATCAACAATTTGGTAGAAAATTATACTATTTGTTTCAAAATTTACTTTTTTGAAGTAACTCACGTATTTTGGCTAAAAATTCAAATATTTTATAGCTTATTCGTCTTCTTGGCTTCAAAATTTGACAATTTTGTTTAAAATTCATTTTTTTGGTTAAAAATCACCTTTTTAGGGAAAAACATTAATCATTCTGGCAGAGAATTCATTTTTTTGGGTGAAAATTCAACTATTTGGTTAAAAATTCATTTTTCTTGGTGGAAAATTTAACTACTTGGTTGAAAGTTGAACCGCTATGTTAAAAATTCATTTCTTTAAAGATTCATCTCTTTGGTTGAAAATTTAACTATTTTGTTGAAAATTTGTTGTTTATTTGGTTCTGTTCATATGTTTTGTTGAATATTCGTATTTTTGGGTAGAAAATTAGTCTTGTTTGTTGAATATTCATCTCTTTGCTTGAGGATTCCACTATTTGGTTGAGAATTCATCTTCTTGGTTGAAAATCAAACAACTTTTTTGAAAATTTATCCTTTTTGGTTGAAGATTCATTTTAGTTTAAAAAATCCCACTATTTGGTTAAAGAATATTCATCTTTTTTGCTTAGAACTTCAACAATTTTGTAGAAAATTAAACTATTTGGTTGAAAATTAATATTTTTCTTGTAAATTCATATTTTTGGTTGAAAATACAACTATTTTAGAAGAAGATTAAACTTCTTGGTTAAAAATGCATCTACTTTGTAGAAAATTAACTTTTTTGTTGAAAAATTATATTTTTGGGCTGAAAATTTAACTGTTTTGTTGATAATTAGTCTTCTTGACTTCAAAATTGAACTATTTTTCCAAAATTAATGTATTTTTGTGAAAATTCGCCTCCTTGATGGAACATTAATCTTCTTGGTGGGAATTTTTTTTGTTTAAAATTGAACTATTTAGTTAAAACTAACAATTTTTCCTTGAGAATTTATCTTTTTTTGTTGAAAAGCAACTATTTGGTTCCAATTTGTACTATTTTGTAAAAAAACTCATTTTTTGGTTGAAGATTTGTCATTTTAGTTAAGAAACCAACTATTTGGTTGAAGAATATACGTCTTTTTGCCAAAAAAAAATCAACAATTTGGTAGAAAATTATATTATTTGCTTGAAAATCTACTTTTTTGGTGAAAATCGTATATTTGGATTGTAAATTTAACTGTTTTGTATATAATTCGTCTTCTTGGCTTCAAAATTCAACAATGTTGTTGAAAATTAATGTTTTTTGTTGAAAAATTGCCTTTTCTAGAAAAACATCATTCTTTTTGGTAGAAAATTCATTTTTTGATTTAAAACTCAACTGTTTGGTTAAAAATTTATTTTTCATGGTTGAAAATTTAACTACTCAGTTGAAAGTTGAACAGCTCCGTTAAAAATTCATTTTTTTAAAGATTCACCTCTTTGGTTGAAAATTCGTTGTTTATTTGGTATCGTTCATGTGTTCTGTTGAAAACTCGTATTTTTTGGTATAAAATTATTCTTGTTTGTTGAATATTCATCTTTTTCCTTAAGGATTCTACTATTTCGTTAAAAATTTATATTTTTTTGTTTAATTAAACCATTTGTTCGGAAATTCATCTTTCTGAATTGAAATTTTACTTTCTTGTTGGAAGTTTTCCTTTCCGGTCTAAAAGTCAACTATTTTCTAAAACATTCAACTGCTTAGCTTGAAAAATCAAATCTTTTGTTGGAAATTCATTCACTTGATCGAGGATTGAACTATTTTGTGAAAAATTCGCTTTTTTCGTTAAATTCAAATGGTGTAAAAATACTTTTTTTTTAAGTAATTTTCTAAACTGAAAATTTATCTATTCCATTTTTGGTCAATTGTTCGGTTAAAAAATATTTTTTTTTTGTTGAAAATGTATCTTTTCGGCTTGAAAATTCATCTCTTTTTGTATTTTGGGCTGTGCGGTCGGATATTTTAATATTTTTACTTATTCTTGATTTTTGAAAAATAGCCCAAAATTGGTAACGTAGTTTATGGACGGCCCCTTCATTACAACTCTAGTCTGATTATCATATTCACTTACTACTGATTCACAAAGTAATATGAATCCAATACCTATCAATAAATTTTATTTCATTTTATATAAAAAGTATAATCACCTTTGAGTTTTGTAGTTGAATTTTTCTTCTGAAGTGTTTCCGAAGCTGCAAAGTGCAGCAAGACGAGCAGAATCGCTCCCCATAACGATATCCGATCCATTTTTCTATAAAGGAAAAAAACATCGATATTATAATGAGATTCAAAACCAATCTTGTTAAACAAAAAAAAATTAATTTCCGTGTGAATAAGTGAAAGCATAACGATTAAAGCGGCTTATTTTGCGTGCGATGAAGGTACGAAACCAGTATTACATAAAATTCAACGGTTGCTAGTAATTAATTACTCTATTACGGCTACTCGTTCGAAATTTTTAATAGAAAGTCACAATAGGTAAGAAACGATATGAAATTAAATTTAAGTTCCTGTCAGACTATTGATCGGAGACTAATTTTTTTTTCCTATTTCAATCATAATTTCGATTAGTTTCTTACCAATATTCTCCATACAGTATTGTGATTAATTTTTTGTGGAAATTTCTTTTTAATAATTATAGTGTAAGTACTATTCGTATGTAAGATTTAAATGTCTCAATAATCCTTATTTTTATCAATAATAATTATGTGCAAACGGAAAAGCTTAAATTATTTGCAATTTCAGTAGTTTAATAATTGTAATTTTCTCACAATTTTCTTCCAGGAAGTGAATTTCTTTCAGATCAGCTTTTTACAAAGATCTATTTGTGAGGCATTTCAACTCAAGTATCGATAGTATTTGTACGAATTCCACAATTCTGTAGATTCAATTCCTCTTTTTCATCTGAGAAAGGCCTACATTTAATTGCCTTATTAACATTTAGGTAAAAGAAAACACATGCAATTAAAGTTAAAGGAGATATTTCCCTTTTTAAACATTATTTGAAATATTGAAGTTTTATCACATTAGAAGTTTCTTTTATAGGAAACAATTTTACGGTTGCCTTTAGATTCAATCGGCTTGGCTTGGAAAAATTTTGTCTTCCCTTTATTTTCAATTTGAAGTCAAATTTTGAATAATACTTTTTTGAGCGTGATTAAATAGGAAAATCAAGATTTTTTAAATTATATTTTATGGTTAGAAATGTAAATGCTCTCTCTTAGTCTTAAATTCCTTGGCATCAAATGAAACCTTGATTTGAATCGCGATAGGAAAACCGCGAAGTAACCTTTGAAACAAACAACCTTGTCTTTCATTAGTAGCTAAGGTTTTTATGTTGACCCCATGATCCACCAATCAGATCACATTATTTCGCAATGACACTTTCCCATGACTGACTTTTACAGTAAAAAGTCAAAACATTCTTCCTTTTTGTCAAGAAGGAAGAGCAATAAATTATTATAATTGTGAAAATAGCAACTTGTTACATTTTTAGTCACCGATTGAAGTGAAAGTTGCAAATCTATAATATTAACAATATAAATTTAAATGTTTCAAAAACGTTCAAATTTTACATCATTTTAAACTGTGAACATTTCTAATTAATGAATCTTCAACTGGAAATGATAAAAATTGATGAATTTCAAATTACGAATATATAAAATATGAATTTCAATTTTACATCCTCAGAATTGAACAATTTTCAATTTTGATTCTTCAAAATTCCACTTTTCCAAACAAAGCAATCAAAATTACATCACTTAAACTGCAAACATTCCAAATTGATGAATTAATTATTGAAAATCATAAAAATTAATGAATTTCTAAATTGCAAATCTATAAAATTGAATACATTTCAATTTTACGTCTTCACAATGGATATATTTCAGTTTTTAATCTTTAAAGTCGAATTATTGAGAAAGCATTCTGAATTACATCATTTTAAACTGTATACATTCCAAATTATTGAATCTTCATTAGGAAATCTCAAAAATTGAATAATTTTCAATTTCAAATCTTCAAAATTGAACAGTTTCACGTCTTCGCAAATTAGGTTATTTTTAATTTTTATTCTCCAAAAGCAAACTTTTAAAAAAAGCATTCTAAACTATATCATTTCGAACTATAAGCATTCCAAATTAATAAATATCCAATTGTAAATCTTTAAAATTCAATCATTTTTAATTTTAATTAAAAATTGAACTATAACAAAAAAAGAAAATTGCATTTTCTATTTCACACATTAAATATTCAAGAGTCTTCAATTGCAAATGTTCAAAATCAAAGAATCTTCCATTGTAAATCTTCAACATCAAATAATATCCAATATTAAACTTTAAAAATTGAACCTTTCCTAAAAAGAATTTGAAACTACATTATTTCGAACTCTAAACATTGAATATTCAACAGTCTTCAGTTGAAAATATTCAAAATTGAAGAATTTCTCTCTAAAATTTTTCTATTTCTCTAAAAATTTAAAAATTTCTCTAAAATTGTAGAATTTTTAATCACAAATCTATATAATTGAATTTCAAACCTTCAAAATTCAATAATTTTCCATTTTACATCTTCAACATTGAACAGTTTTACGTCTTCGCAAATTGAATAGTTTTTAACTTTCATTCTTCAAAAGCTAACTATTGAAAAAAGCATTCTAATCTACATCATTTTAAACTATAAACATTCCGAATTAATGAATCTTTAATTGTAAATCTTAAAAATTCAATAATTTTACATTTTAAATTTTCAAAATTGAACTATTACAAAAAAAAAGAAAATTGCATTTTCTATTTTACGCATTAAACGTTCAAGAGTCATCAGTTGCAAGTATTCAAAATTAAAGAATCTTCCATTCTAAATCTTCAACACTGATTAGTTTCCAACATTAAATCTTCAAAATTGAACTGTTCCAAAAAAGCATTCGAAATTACATCATTTCAAACTCTAAACATTCTAAATTGAAGAATCTTCAATTGTAAATGTTCAAAATTAAATAATTTTCAATATTAAATCTTCAAAATTTAACGATTCCAAAAAAAGCATTCAGAGTTGCATCATTTTAAACTATAAACACTCCAAATTAATCAATCTTTGATTGTGAATTTTGAAAAAAGAAGAATTTTCAATTACAAATCTATAAATATGAATAATTTTTAATTTCAAAATTTCAAAATTCAACTAAAAAAATATATTCTTAATTTCATCAATTCCAAGTAGAAATATGCCAAATTAATAAATTTTCAATTGCAAATTAAAAAATTCAATTTTAAATCTTCAAAATTCGATAATTTTTCATTTTAAATCTTCAAAATTTAACTAATCCAAAAAGACATTACAAATTACATCATTTCAAACTATAAACATATCAAATTAATGAATTTCCAATTAAAAATGTATAAAATCGAATGTTTGAATTTTAAATCTCCAAAATTCAATAATTTTCTATTTTAAATCTTCAAAATTGAACTATTCCAAACGAAGCATTCAAAACTACATCATTTTTAGCTATAAACATTCTAAATGAATGAGTTTTCAATAAAAAATCATGAAAATTGATGAATTTGAAATTGCAAATCTATAAAATTGAATGAGTTTCAATTTGACGTCTTCACAATTGAAAAAAGTTCAATATTAAATCTTCAAAATCAAAAAACAAAAAAGCATCTAGGCTACATCATTTTGAATCATTTACATTCTAAATCAATGAATTTTCAATTGTAAATGTCAAAACTTGAATAATTTTCAATTTTTAATCTTCAAAATTGAACTATTCCACAAAAAGCATTCGAAATTGCATCATTTTTTATTTGACCCGTTAAATATTCAAGAGTTTTCAATTGCGAATCTTAAAAATCCAATAATTTCTTATTTTAAATCTTAAAAATTAAACTAATACAAAGAAACAAAATTGCATTTTCCATTTGACGCGTTACATATTCAAGAGTCTCCAATTGAAAATATTCAAAATTGAAGAATTTTCCATTGTAAATCTTCAACATTGAATAATTTCCAATATTAAATCTCCAAAATTAAACTATTCTGAAAAAAAGCATTCTATATTACATCATTTCAAACTCTAAACATTCTAAGTTAAAAAATTTTTAATCGTCAGTGTCCAAAATGAAATAATTTTCAATTTTAAATCTTCAAAATTAAACTATTCGAAAAAAGCATTCAGAATTACATCATTTCAGACTATAAACATTCCAAATTAATGAATCTTCAATCGTGAATCATGAAAATTGAATTCTAAATCTTTAAAATTTAATAATTTCCCATTTTTAATCTTCATAATTGAACTATTTCAAAAAGCATTCATAATACATCATTTTTCATTCATTTTTCCAAATTAATAAATACTCAATTGTCAATCATAATTATTGAAAATGGTTAAATTGCAAATCAATAAAATTGAACAAATTCCAATTTTAAATCTTAAAAAATAAATAATTTCCAATTTCAAATCTTCAAAATTGAACTATTCCAAAAAAAGGATTCAATATTGCATCTGTTTTTGTTTGAAATATTATATATTGATGAGTCTTCAATTGCAAATATTCAATATTGAAGAATTTTCCAATTTAAATCTTCAGCATTTAACTCCATATTCCAAAAAAAAATGTTAAAAATGACATCATTTGAATATGTAAATATTCCAAATTGATAAATCTCCATTGTAAGTCTTGAAAATTGACGAATTTAAAATTCCAAATTTTTTAAATTTGAGAATTTAAAATTTTAAATATTCAAAATTGAAAAATTTAAGAAAAAACGTTAAAAATTACATACCTTCAAAATATAAATCTGGAAAATTGAACAATTAGGAATTTGATATTTTCAAAATTCAAGAATTTTCAATTACAACTCTTCAAAATTGTAAAACTTTGAAGTGCAAATTTCCAAAATTGAAGAGTTTTCAATTTTTTAAATGTACAATTAAAAATTATGCAAGTTTTAAGGTTAACAATAAAAAATTCTGTAATTTTGAGGATTTATATTTGAAATCTCTTTAATTTGGAAGATTGAGGATTGGAAACTCTTGACTTTTGATCTTCACAATCAGCAAAATTTAAGAATTTCGATTTATACATCTTTGAAATTCAAGAGTTTTAAATTATAAATCTTCAAAATTGAACTATTTCAACAAAAAACATTTGAAATCACATCATTTTAAATTATACATATTCAACATTTATTTATTTATTTATTAAAAGTTTCACGATGAAAATCACATTGCACTGGGTTGCTTATGATTATTATTGTGATCATACTTATGATTATATTACAACTTGAAATAATATTATGCAATGATTACATTATCTTTGTAAAGCTCAAATAACTAAAATAACTAAAATAATGCTTTGAATAATACTGAAGAATCTTCAATTAAAAATCTTCAAGATAAACCTATTTCAAAAAGATTTTCAAAATTTCATGATTTTAAACTATAAACATGCAGAACTGAACAAGTTTCCGATTTGAATTAAAATTGTAGGAAAGCCGATGTAGCTATTTTAATATTTGTTTCATTTTATGGTTATTATGACTTATATTTTACCGTACTTTAGGTTTAAGCATATATTTTAATTTGATAAACTAAATAAAATAAAATAAACTAAATAAAATAAAAACTAAATAAAATGAGAAACTGGTTATAAGAGTGCAAAACGTGCTATTTTCTCTAGTAAATAAATAAATAAAAGTTGAATGCAGACTTCTAAGGAATAATAAGTCTTTTGCTTAGTTAAAATGTTTTATTACAACACATGATAATTGTTCTACATTATTACCGATACCAGATACATAATTGGTTTCAAATTAGTTTTTTTCTGTCATCAGCAAGAGTTTTTTATCGATGAGAGAAACAATTTCAAGTGATGAAACTTTTTACTTTAAATTACTAGTAAATGGTGAAGAATGTCGTTTCGAAAACGAAACGTTCCATTGATGACAATCCATAAACGTAATGGTTTGAAAGTAAATGTCTAATTCGTTCATGGTCAATAGCAACGATTTTAGAACACGTTCAGAAGAAAAATTATTTTAAAAAAGCAGAAAATAGTTAACTTTAACTCTGAAGTGAATTCTACTTTTTTAATTACTTAATGTCGCCATAAGTTCCGTGAGTGTCACACGTTCACAAAGGAGTTGCGTATTTCTGGAGTGTCACCGTTTTTCTTCCGTTCTCTATATGCTTTTCACGTCCGGGCTGTCAACACGATTTCAATTTTTTTCTCACAACATAAGAAAGTTATTAACTTCTTGAAAAATTCTATTTAAAAAATAGAAATTTTTATTTCAATACCCGAGACTCGGTTTCATTCATAAAAGTAAAAAAAAACACGGAACCTGTCATACCTTTTTTATCAATTAACTTTTTCATATTTAGGATCTTTAAAATGATGATTCTTTAAAAATAAAAATATTCTCTTTCCAAAAGAGATTAATTTCACATTTACAATCATTTTCAAAAGCAGTGCGAAGGTACCGACAAGATACTTGGTCATTTCAGAGACCCAAAAATGAACGGTAAGACTGGAGATGCTTGGTGGAATGATGGCATCCGCAAGGCTGTTACACAGAAAAAATCTGGGCTCATTTTGAGTCGGATATTGACAAAAAATTTAGAGACGGCATTTTTTAGTCGAAAAGGACTTAAATTGGGTTGTTAAACAAAAGGAAATTACATGAAGTTGCCCCGGAAACGACTGAAGTAAGACCTGAAAAAAAATAAGACGCAACAAAAGTAAGCCTATCTTTTTTCTGTGTAACGAGAAACAGCAAGCGTACTCAAGAAAGCTGAGTATTAAGGGTCTCATCAATCAGGAGAGGACTAGACTGGAAAATGATTATAGGGATAAAAACAGAAAAGCAAAGAAGCGGAAAAAGATGAAAAATGCAAAATTATTTTAAAGGAAATAAGATATTATTTTGGAAATGGGTTGAGAAGATAAGGAAAGGATGTACTAGATCTGCGTTAGTGGGAATTGAGAATGCTGATGGTGAAATGGTATAGGACATGGACAAAGTGAATTACTTTATGAGTGATTTTTTCAAGAAACTATATAAAGGTGAAGCTAACGAGCATAACAACTGTAACTCAGAAGAGGATACATTAGAGAATCTCGTTGTAGGTGGCGAAAGAAGAAACAATATCCGCGACTTTATATCCGTAATTAGGAAACTAAAGAATGGTAAGGCTGCTGGTATTGATGGTATCGCCGCTGAAATGCTGCAGAGTAGTGACGGATATTTGTTTGCGTGGCTAAGCGAATTCATGAATATGTGTGCTGAGAACGGTGAAGTTCCAAATGATTGGAGAAAGGCGATTGTCGTTCCACTCTTCAAGGGAAAGGGTGATAAGGGTGACTGTACTAATTATATAGCGATTGGTTTACTAAGTACCGTGGGCAAAATGTTTAACAAAATAATAATTGGTAAGCTCATCACAGAAAACAGTTGGTGCAAATTGCGTTGCATCTCATTTTGAACAATGAAATCTTTTATTGTGCGTTCATTTGTTTTCATGTCTCATTTTTGATGCAACTCGAAACTACACCGAACTCGACATACTTTTGAATATCGGCGTTTTTCTGTGATGGGAATAACAAAAGAAGAGATCAGGGAAGTTCGATGTGGACTTATGTCAGGGAGATCATGAACGGATCAGATATTGATCTTGAGACAGATCATAGAAAAAAGTTTGAGAATAAACAAAAAAGTTTTCTGTGCTTCTGTTGATCTGGAAGAAGCTTTTGATAAGATGGATAGAACTAAACTTTGGGAAGTCCTGAAAGAGTATGAAGTGAATGGTTGGCTTCTCAAAGCAATATTTAATGGTAGTAAAGCAATTGTAAGAGTAAAAGGACAACTGAGCAATTGATTTGATATTGAGTAAGGCGTTAGGCAAGGTTGTGTCATGTCCTCCTGGATGTTCGATATATACATGGACAAATGAGCAATGGAAAGCTAAAAGCGCCTAAATCCATTTTTAGATGTCACTTGTTTGTCACGTAGCATAATGAATGACAAATGATTGCTGAAAATGGAATAAGGCGGTTTTAGCTTTCCATAGCTCAATTGTCTAAGATTGGCTCTCTTAGCCGAAGGAGGTGTTGATTGAAGATTGATTGATTAACTGAAGATTGTTACATCAAAATTAGTCATTGATGTGCAGAGAATGATCAGCAAATTGGGTACCAACATGAAAAGTATGGGTCTTACGATTAACGTGAATGAAACAAAAGTTATTGTGTTTGAAAGAAGGGGTGAAAAAACAGTATGCAACATTGCCTTAAACGAAGAGATGAATACCAAGTTGATGATTTCGTGTATTCTGGAAGAGTATTTGCTGTTAATGGAAAGATGGATGCCGGAATATTCAGATGTATAAATGAGGGTAGAAAGATTATCGGCAGTGTACGAGTTATTACTCGAATTAAAAATGTAACGAATGAAGCTAAAATTGCAATATATAATTCTATGCTTGCACCCACTGTGCTGTATGGTAGCGATAGTTTATAAGAATAATGATGCCTGAAAAGAAATATTTTGGATACTCATGGGCCCTCGTGAAGAGCTTTGCTTAGTGATTGTGGTGAAGAGTATGGATCTTCTCATAGGTTTATTAATCAGTTCGAGTATTTATGTGTAAATAGTGGTGTATAATGATTTTGAGAAGCTCTTCACCTGTGGTGATTGCTAGAGAGATTGATCATCGACCCGTGTCGGAGCGGTTTTTGGAAAGCGCGTGTCGTTTTAATGAGCAACACGCGACTTTTAGATTGATCTTGTCCCTATTTCTCTTCCCACACATCCCTTATTTACCCTTACCATATAAATTGCTTCATCCCCGGTAGTGCAACGAAGCTAGAACCTGTTATTGATAAATTATGTCGAGGTTAATTTTCGTGATCATTAGTTAAATTTTTTCAATCAATAAAGAAATCAGTATCTAGTTTTAATTTGACATATATTCCACTCTATCCGCTCGTTCAAATTGGTTAATTAATGTCCGTTTCACTTTCATCTCCTTAATGTCAAAATTGCGTCACCTGAATTAAATCGAACGACTCTAGATTGGTTCAATCGATTGTAATTTATAATCTGTAAAGTTGTCACAATTTCTTAAGATTCTCAAATCCCGGAACCTACGAGTACGACACATTGATTATCATAATCTGGTCTCTGATTTTTCGTGTTTTATGTTCACAGCTTCGGTATTCGCAAAATCGTATAATTTACTTGCTGGTATTGCGATAAATCTCGAATGAAATTTATTATCTGACTCAGATTGTAGAATGTAGATTTGACATGTGCAATAAATTAGGGGGAATTCAATATGTATTGTCAAGAATCCGAGATAAAAAGTTCCTCTGAACCATTTCAAATTTTAAAGTTTCAAAATTGAACATTTTCAATTAAACCAAATATTGAAAGACTTCAAGGTTGCAAAAAGTTATGTTCTATTTGAGGCTGAAAGGTAAGTTGAAGCTTGTAAAACTTAAAAAATTAAGGTTGGATTGCAGTATAATTTTTAAGCTAAAAGAAAGATGAATTTTGAACAGAGTTTATATTATTCTCGACTTTGTATTATGATTTGAAAATCAAAACACAGACTCGATTTGTTATATCAAAATGATCCAGTCTAGCGAATCAAAAATCTGCTAACTCAACTTCACGATCCTATCAACCGACAGACGCGGTTTTTTGATTTTTGAAAACAGACGCAAAGAAGACGTTTATGTGGAAACATAGGGTACTATCAGGTGAAACTTTTTTTAAAAGGGTCCCGATGGATTTTTTGTTTGTCTTTAGTCTCAGAATATGCATGGGATTGTAGATTACAATAATCATTCGGAAAATTCCATATGCAAGGAACTTACAATTAAAATTGATTCAGCCTTATCTTGAAACATCAATGGAACTTATGCAACAAACAAAAAAGCTGGTCCTAGACGATGATGGTAATATCATAATGACAATGATAATCATAGTCTACAATTGATGATAGTGATAACTAATTATTAATGATAATACTATCTGAAGATGTGTGGATAATGTTATAAGTTGATAACCTATTGATGATATTATCTGAAGATGGTGTTACGTGTTGATGATGGAAGGATATGATGACGGTGATCTATGATTGATAATGATATTGGCGGAATATGATGTTATGTAGATGGTGTTACATCTCGTCATTATATTGATGACGAGATGCAGTTGATGAGGATATTATGTGAAGATGATGTTATGTGTTGATAATGATGCTGCTGACTTATTGATGATAATTCTATCTGAAGATGTGTATAGATAGTTTTATAGGTTGAAGATCTATGATTAATGATAATATTATCTGAAAATTATGTCATGTGTTGATAATGATGACGATTTATGATTGACGATGATATTCTCTGAAGATGATGTTATGCATTGATGATAACGATATGATGAGACATGATGATCTATGATTCTTGATCATTACAATAAAAAACGACTATGAAAATTTTATGTTTTGAAAATGGAAATAAGACTCGATCAAATCAGGTGACATTTGAATGTATAAACTTGACATTTGATGCATGCATTCAATGTCAATGTTCACTCGTCAATTATAATTTTGATACTAAATCTGGATAATTTTAATCAACTGATTATCAGTCTGCTGCAAATAATTCTGATCCAACTTCAAGATAATGAAGTAAAACTCAGGATTTTCTATGATGGCATACATTCTTCTATTAGATTTTTTCTGAGAGATTTGACTATACATGATGAATTAATATTATTCCCAATTTCGATCTTGACCTTATTTTTTAGATTGTCAAAACGTCATGTGTCATTTTTATAAGACCATTAATAATTTTGTTGAGATATTTTCTCCGTGAAATAAAATGAAAGAAATCCTTGAGCGTTAGATGCATAGATATCGGTCCTTTCTATTACAATAACAAAATCTAATATATTTTCGCGTGTCACTTATATTCTATTGTTCAGAATTTACGTGTTATGATCTATATCAGTATCAATAGATGTAATGTTTAATATAAAGTCTCATTGTCATGATTTCGATACTACTTTTGACCATACGGAAAGTCCAATAATTACGTAAGGCTTTTTGGGGAAAAGAGGGTCTCAAAAATCTTACGAATCCTCAAAAGAAGGGGGGGGGGTACAGTGGAACTAAACTGAGTTTTGTGGGTTGATTTAGAACCAATCTATTCAGATTATTCAATTTTTCAAAAAGAAAAAGGTAATAAACCAAAAAAATAATATATTTCTGAAAATTGCTAGCTTACTCAAATTTGTATACAATATTCAAATGAAAATAGATATTTCGTAAATTGAGTTAATCACTGATACCTCAATTAAGAGAAACCTTAATAGTATTCATAAGCAACCCTGCAGATTAAAACAAATCATTTGCTAAATGTTTCTCTTTTGAAGATCAAAATGAAATCTAATTTCCTATGAAAATTTTTCTGTGTACTAAAAAGAAACACCCAAAAAGTTCACAAATGAAAAATAGACTTCATTCTTTCTTTTCTCCATCTTTTTTATACTACGGGAGAACAACATGTTTCGAAAATAATTTAGACTTCCCCATCAGAGGTAATTTGTAGGAAGACTACAATTTCTTATAATAAAAAATTCAAAAAATTACCTGAGAATGAAAATAAAATGTAGTATCAATTGTTGTTTGGGCAATCTTTTCATTTTCTTATTAAAACCAAAAATCTTTAATCTCAACTGAATATCACTTTCTTATGATTTTATTACATATTTTCGTGTCAATACTAAATGTCTTTTTTGGAAAAAAAACCATGAATCTTGCATTTCATCAATAAATCCCTCCGTGATGTATCCAGTCTAAGTTTTTACTAATACAGTAAAAACAGAAGACATAAGAAAATTTTTTCAATTTCCTGCGTAGAAAATCCAATAATGATAATCCAATGTTATGCAAACAATTCACCACAACAATAATGGAGAAAACATTTCAATTCTTTTTAAAAAATGTGAATTTTATTAATTTTATTCTCCTTCTTAAACAAAGAAACAGTATAGTAATCCTCTCGGACAAATCAGTCTACAGGTCACGTTTATCCGACTGAAACGTGTTTTTTTTTTAATTGAAGCTAATTAAATTCTGCAAAAACCTCACAAGACGGGTTTTTGAATTATTGTTTTCGCAAGAAATTGTGTAAAAAAATTGTAAAAAAAAGGTTTATTTAACAAAATCACTTCTTAAGTTGTAGAAAATGAACTGTATGAATTTAGAATCGATCAAAATAAATGCATATACACTAAAGGCACATGACTGAATGATGTTATAATAAACTTAATTGTTATGAGTCATGTTATAGTTATCTGGGAACGAAAAATCGATAATAAAATAATTGGTACTGTTGTAAACAAATTTTATAAGCAAATATTCAGAGTCTGATATTTTCATACGGGAAAAAAGTGTTTCTTTCCTAAAACTACTGCAATACATTGCGGAAATTTTACCTAGCACTAAGGAATGCTATTTTTCAACAATTCATATTATTAAAATTAAATTATTTTCTTATACGATTGGTACATAACAATATCATTTGTTAATTTATAGCATTTTCCACAACTAGTTAAAATTTACATAACGTTTTGCAGTAACTTGAGTGAAAAAAACATTTCTTCCTATGTGAAAATATTATAATTGAGTATTTGTAATATAATTTATTTTTCGCACAGAAAAAAATCTTTACTGACGAAAATTACTACCATTTATTGTGAAACTTTCACTTAGTGACGAAAATTGCTTGTTAAAAATAAATAGTATTTTTTTATGATGTTTTCTAATAATCCTGTCTACAATTATTGACACAATATCAATTTATAAATATTTAAAGTACAGAACAACATTACTGCCTTGTTTCAAAGAAACATTGTATATGGTAAATAAATTTGTCATTAGTTAACACTTAGAATGAAGTCGCTATCATTTCATAAATCGTTTAATAAATTGCTTTTATAATTTGTTCATAACAATATAAGTTGTTAATTTATAGCATTTTTCACAAATAGTCCAAATTTACATAACGTTGTGCAGTAATTTCAGTGAATAAAATACATTTTTTCGAATGGTTAAATGTTATAATTGAGTATTTTCAATATAATTTTTTTAAAACGACATAAATCGTTAATTAATATCATTTCTTAGAACTGGGTGAAGTTTTCATAATATATTGTAGTAATTTCAGGTACAAAAGATTTTTTTCTCTATGAAAATATTAGACTCAAAATATTTGTTTATAAAATTTGCTTTTAACAATATACGTTATTTATTCATAGATTTCTCGTTGCCAGATAACTTTCAAATATCGAATTGCAACAATTGTAGTCAAGAAAAAATGTTTTTCTCTGTACTAGTCTCAGATTTCTGTAACTTCATATAAAATTTGTTTATAGCAATTAAGGTTATTATAACATAATTTATTTTTCTTTCTCTAGTGCATATGCATTTATTTTGATCGATTCTATGTCTATGATCTCTTGAAATTCCTTCAAAACAATTGAGTTCTCTGGAAATCCCTTGAAATCCTTTCAAATCTGTTGAAATCCCTCAAAATCTCTTAAAAAACGACTAAAATCTTCAAAATTCCGCGTATATTCCAAAGTATCACAAGATCTCTTTAAACCTTTAAAATGATTTGAAAATTCATTTAAATCATTAAAATACCTTGAAGTCCCGTAACTTCTTTTGAAATATTTGGAAATCTCTCAAAATCCCTTCGAATCCCTCAAAATTCTTCGAGATTCCGTGAAATCTTCTGGAATACTTGAAATCGCTGGAAATCTTGAAAATTCCATAAAAATTCTTCAAAATCCATAAAAATCTATGAAAATCGGTAATTCGGTAAAAAAAATCCTCGAAACTCCGTGAAATATTCAGTACCTGAAAAGTCCCGCTGAGTTTTTTTTGAGGCAAGACTTTTTTGGGACTAAAGTACCAAAAAATTCCTACCTAAATTTTTTTTTGTTTTAAGGAGGACTTATTTAAAACAAAAGTACCGTAAAAGTCCCACATACTTTTTTCGAGTTGGATTTTTTTAGGACTAAAGTACAGGAAAAGTCCAACTGATTTTTTTTAATTCTACAAGGCTGAAATAATTTATGGGGAAAAGTACTAGAAAAGTTCATCTTATTTTTGTTGAATTTTGTATAAGTGCTGATAGGATTTATGCCCAAAAAGTACTACTCAAATAGGACTAAAGTACCAAAAAAGTTCAAAATATGTCCCGTTGTACTTATGCAACTTTCGAAAAAAGAATGAAATCGTACTTTTCTAGTAATTTTGTCCCAAAAATTATTTAGAACTTGAAAAATTTTCAAAAAAAAAATAATAAGTGTGACTTTACCGGGAATTTAATCCTAAAAAAGTCCTGCGGGAACGAGATATATTTTGAAATTTTTTGTGTCTTGGTCCTATTGAGTGCTTTAGATCTATTTCACGAGTATTTTTTGGGACAAGTGAGGTCCCATCAGCACTTATTGAAATTTTGAAAAAAAAAATATAATGGCACTTTCCTAGTACTTTCATCCCATAAATTTCTTAGAACTTGAAAAATTTTTCAAAAAAATTAAGTGTGACTTTACCGGGACTTTAGTCCTAAAAAAGTCCTGCGGAAACGGGATATATTTTGAAATTTTTGGTACCTTGGTCCTATTGAGTGCTTTAGATCTATTTCACGAGTATTTTTTGGGACAAGTCCCGTCCCATCAGCACTTGTAGAAATTTAAAAAATAAAATAAAATGACACTTACCTAGTACTTTCATCCCATAAATTTCTTAGAACTTGAAAAATTTTGAAAAAAAAAAATAATAAGTGTGACTTTACCGGGACTTTAGTCTTAAAGAGTCCTAGGAAGACGAGATATATTTTGGAATTTTAGGTACCTTGGTCCTATTGAGCACTTTAGTCCTATTTCACAAGTATTTTTTTGGGACAAGTCTCATCAGCACTTGTACAAATTTCGAAAAAAAAATAAAATGGTACTTTCGTAGTACTTTTATCCCATAAATTATTTAGAACTTGAACATTTTTCAAAAAAAAAATTGAGTGGGTCTTTACCGGGACCTTAGTCCTATAAAAGCTTTACTAAACAAAAATTAAGTGTGATTTGTCCGGTACTTTTTTCCTAAACAAATCATCCTCAAAACAAACAAAAACATTAAACTGCACTTTTCTGGTACACTAGTCCAAAAAAAGTCCTACCCAAAGAAAAAATTAAGTGGGACTAGTCAGGTACTTCAGTTCTAAATGAGCCCTGCTCAAAAAAAATTATGTAGGACTTTTCTGGTATTTTTTTCTAAAACAAATCCTCCTCAAAAAATGTAAGTAGAACTTCTCCGATACTTTTGTCCTGAAAAAGTTCTGCTCAAAAAAAAAGTCCTGGTCCAAAAAAAATGATGTGGGACTTTCCCGAAACTTTTGTTCTAGACAAATGCTCCTAAAAAAATTAAATTGGCCTTTTCCGGTACTTTAGATCTAAAAATGTTTTGGTAAACGCGACATATTCAGAACTTTTTTGGTACTTTAGTTCTATTTGAGCAGAACTTTTTTGTGACATAAATCCCATCAGCACTTGTACAAATTTCGGAAAAAATAAATTGGACTTTTTCTAGTACTTTTATCCCATAAATTATTCAGGATTTGTAAAATTTTGGAAAAAAAATCAAGTGAAACTTTTTCGGGACCTTCAAATCCCTTCAAATCTTTGAAATCCAATTAAATCACCTGATATCCTTCAAAATTCGTGAAAATGCTTCAGTATCTTTCGAAGTCCTTCGGAATCCTTTGAAATCTCGTGATATCATAGATGCCGCTTTTCATTTCTTAAAATCCATTAAAATCCCGTTTAATTTTCTGAAATCTCATATAATTCCCTCCAATCCCTTCAAATCCTTGAAATCCAATTAAATCGCTTGATATCCTTCAAAATTCGTGAAAAAGCTTCAGTATCTTTCGAAATCCTTCGGAATCCTTTGAAATCTCGTGATATCATAGAAGCCGCTTTTAATTTCTTAAAATCCATTAGAATCCCGTTTAATTTTCTGAAATCTCATATAATTCCCTCCAATCCCTTCAAATCCTTGAAATCCAATTAAATCACCTAATATTCTTCAAAATTCGTGAAAAAGCTTCAGTATCTTTCGAAATCCTTCGGAATCCTTTGAAATCTAGTGATATCATAGAAGCCGCTTTTAATTTCTTAAAATACTTAAAATTTTTTAAAATCACTTGAAATCTGTGAAACCTCACGTAATCCTTTAGAATCGTTGGAAATACCCTTAAACTTTTTTAATCTCTTGAAATCTTTCAAAATCCTGTTAAATCACTGAAAATTTTTCAAACCTTTAAAATCCCCATTGAAATTTTTTGAAATCTCGTTAACAGTAAAAATAATTAATATATTGTTAATATATCAAGTAAAAATATTTATTTCGAGAGGGGAGAGATGGTCTAATACCCTGCTCTAGAGTCAGGTGAAGTCAGTGACGATTATTTCCTAATTCGATGTGGTATTTTAATTGCAAGTCTGTAAAAAGTTGACGTACTAGAATCCTATACAAACGAGGAAAATGCGAAAAATGTTCTCGGTTTTTACAAAGTACGAAAAAACATGTTATCCTGTGAATCATGAAGAATGAATGCGATTCTAGAGTCACTTAAGTAAATTAACAATTAATTCTTAGATTTTCAACAAAATTATTTCTATGGTCCATGCTTCTTTCTGTTTTTAAACTTTTTTATTTTAATTGTCAAGTGATTCATTTAAAGTTCTTTTATTCATTTTAGAAGAACCACCCAAGTGAAAATAAAGAAATAAAAAATCTTGGACAAGAAACTAATTTTTTGGAAAAAATTGGTTGAGAAGACTCGAAAATCCAGAAAAATATATTTTTATCAATAAAAGAATATGTTTTAAAAAATTCTGAGATATATATGTGTTTTACGATAATTTGTATTATTAATTGAACACACTTCAAAAACGTTTTTATCATATGAAAAAAATCTGTCACTCAGTTTTCAATATTTTGAATTCTAATTTAGTCTACTTTATGCTTCAAAAATATAATTTTTAAAAGGTGATAAAATTATTTCTTTTTAATCTTACGGCAATAGGCAAAAAATACTCGCGACAACTACTTTTTTAATGAACTAAATTTTGATTAGGACTCCTCCTTTGCGAATAATAATTTAAAAAATTATAGTTATAATTTTAGAATTAATTTTTAAAAAATCTTTTATTTTTCTTTCAAAACTAGACAGAATTTTAGTTATTAATCTGATTCGAAAATTCGATGTCATATAAATTATTATTAAAAAAGTATGATTTTTTGTAACAAATTACAGTAAAGAGTCGGCTATTATAGTTGGGAAAGTAGCTTTAAAATTTGCTCCTAATTAAAATAATAACCGCAAGACTTATATCTATTGTAGAACAGATTACGAGAACATATTAGCATCAAATAATAGGTTGTAAAAGTTAACAACTTTTTCTCATAGATTATTCCTGCGAATTTCGAAACAAAAATGTATGTAACTGTAGAAACGATGTATTTTTATTTAATTAAACTTTGTTCGAGAATATATTAGAGGTTCTACATTTCTGCAATTGTTTTAAGCTTATTTCAATTACCTCTAGAATTGTTATTTTCACCAAAATAGCTTTAATCATTGAAAAAATATTCAGAAAGAAATCAGGTATTATGAGTACGAAAACACAGGTCTCGGAAAAAATATCTGATTATACTTTTAAAATACGCAATATTATTGCTTCTAATGCAAAAATTTAAGACGTACAAAACTGCTAATTTAAAACGTAAAAAAATTGTTAATTTAAAAAATTTTGTTTTTGACGGAATTTCCTTTCCTGTTGCTTTTTACCAAATTTTTGAAAATTGAGCGATTTTAATTAATAATCGCTTATTTTCTCGGAAAAAGATTCCCTACAATTTGACCATTTAATTTTTTTAAGAATAAACCAATTATCAAATATAGTTCTTCACTTCTTTTTTCATGTAATTTTTTGTTTGGAAAATATTTTTTTCATGATTTGAGCCATTAAAATAATTATTTTTTGAAATTGAATTAGGTCAAGTTATAGGCAATCTCTTCTCCGAGAAAATGAGCTATCATTAATTAAAATCGCTTCATTTCCCAAAAGTTTGGTAAAAAGCGATAACAAAAAAGTTCGGTAAACAATTTTTTTATGTTTCAAACTTTTTCATGAAAAATAGTATTTTTCCCCTTGAATCAAACTATATGCGGAATTGGCAGAAATTTTATCATTTTAGATAATGACATTTTTCGAAAAGACGAAAATTTCGAAACCGTCTGAAGTTTTTTTTTTCTTCAAGAGTAACCCGAGTAAGTATGGAAATATTAGTCTAAGAAAAAACAGAAAATTTCAAAAATCTTTTAAAAACATATGCAGAAGAGACAAAAATATTTTAAAATATAGAAAAAATGACTATTTCTTCGATTTATTCGATTATGACTCCAGCTTTTTTAAATAGTCACTCATTTTATAGTATGTTAAATTAATATAGAGCGTTACTGGGAATTTTGGTATAAAAAATATTGCTGAAAATAACGGCAATTATTTATTATTATTTGGAATCAACGTTGTTAAATCGATTTTTAACAATACTAAAATCTTAGCAAGCATAAAATTGATAATTTCAGCCCGAATTATGGATAATTTAAATAATTATTTTCGAGTTTTATCCTAAAATATCAATGCAGCGTGATCAGAAATGAACTTGTGGAACAGACTTTGAAGTAATTTTTAAAATCCTCAACTCTAAAATATGGAACTTTTCTCTTGATTTTTATCTTTTTCAACCCAAAATAAAAGATGCCAGTGAATCTTAAATATTTAAAAAATGGTGTTAATATTATTTAGTAGTTTTTCATTTTAAAATAGTTTGGGACAGGTGCATGACAAGACATTTCGCGTACTTATTTATTTATTTTTACCTATAATTTCTAAAGAAAGTCGTTTAAAATTGTAAAACTTAAGTAAATTGTGCTTTAATATAAGTAATTTAGTGAGGTAAGTTTAGAAAAAATTATTATTATGAAGGAAACGTGGAACATGACTGAGCCTTAAAGTGTCCTACATTTTGACAATCGCCCATATCAGTAATAATGTTGAAATATTTAAAAGCACACGAAGAAAAAGCTGACTGTCTTATATGAATTTTTGTTTACATTTTGAAAACCGTCATTTTGAGGATGTACGTGATGGATGTTTCATAATAACAGTTTCTTTGCGTGATTAATCTAAATTTATTTATCGCAAGTATCTGAAGATTGACAACAATCGTTTCTGAAATAATAAAAACAATTTTTTTATAAATTTATGAAAAAGGAATTTCCATGTTAAAAAGTGTGAATCCACTGTTTATATATGTATATCAATTATTTTCACTGTAAACGAGATTCTAAAATTCACTGCAGTGATTTGAAAGGATTTCGAAAGATTTCAAGGGATTACAAAAGTTTTAGGATATTTCAAATGATTCCAAAGGATTATGAGAGGTTTCACAGATTTCAAGTGATTCTAAAAGATTTCAAGATTTTAAAGAAATTAGCCAGCACAATTTCAGAGAAAATCGCAATTTTTCAAAGGGATTTCATAAGATTTGAAGGGACTTCAAGGGGTTTAATCAGATTTCAAGAGATTTTACGGGATTTTGAGACATATCGAATGATTTCGACGGTTTTTGAGGAATTTTATGAAATTCATGTTTCAATTTGTAAAATAATTTTTATAATTTTTATATATTCAACTTATAATTTTTATTTCTTTTTTATAATTTGTATAAATAATTAACTAATTTTATGAAATTTTATTCCAAAAGAAGTCACAGGAATTTAAGGAATTCCAATAGATACCCAAGTATTTTCATTAATTTTGAAGAATGTCAAGAGACTTAAACTGGCTTTCAAAGATTTGAAGGGGTTTGAAGGAATTTTATAAGATTTCATGGAATTTCAGAAGATTTTCAAAAATTTCAAAGGATTTTACGGGATTCTAACGAATATTAAGAAATTTAAAGAGCTTTCTATGATTTCGCGGGATTTAAAAAAAAAACCGTTTTTTACAGATTTTATGGGGTTCCATGGATTTTAATGGATAATAAGGGATTATTATGGGATTTCGAAGATTTTAAGCGATTTCAAGCAGTTCAAAAGTTTCAATGGGACTTCAAAAGATTTTCAAAGATTTGAAAGGATTTTACGGGATTTTAACGAATATTAAGAGATTTAAAGAGCTTTCTATGATTTCGCGAGATTTCAAAGAATGTTAACCCTTTTTTAGAGATATTAAGGGGTTCCATGGATTTTAATGAATTATAAGGGATTATGGGATTTTGAAGATTTCAAGCGATTTCAAGGAGTTCAAAAGTTTCAATGGGATTTCAAAAGATTTTCAAAGATTTCAAAGGATTTTACGGGATTTTAACGGATATTCAGAGATTTGAAGAGGTTTCGATGATTTCGCGGGATTTCAAAGGATTTTAATCTTTTTTCAGAGATTTTAAGGGGTTTCCACGGATTTTAAAGGATTACAAGGGATTATTATGGAATTTTTAAGACTGCAAGCGATTTCAAAGATTTTAAAAGTTTTAATGGAATCGCAAAGGATTTTAAGGGATTCCCATGAATTTTAATGTGTTTAAAAAGATTTTAATGGATTTTACAATAATTTCGGAGATTTCAAGAGACTTGAAAATATTTCACGTATTTCAAAGGATTGTATGAGATTTTTACAGAATTTTGAAGATTTTAAGCGATTTCGAGGATTTCAAAAGATTTAACGAAATTCAAAAGAATTTTAAGGGATTTTGAGACGAACTTTGAAGATTTCAATGAATTTTAAAAAGGATTTGAAAGATTTCAAGGTATCTCGTAATATTTCGAAATACTTCACGGAATTTCAAGGATTTTAACCGATTTTTAGATATTTCAAGGTATTTCCGCGTATTTTAAATGATAATATGGGATTTTGAAGATTTCAAGGATTTCAAGAAACTTCTGTGAATTTTAATGGCTTTTACAAGATTTCAATGGATTTAGAAAGATTTTAAGAGATTTCAAGAGATTTAACAGATGCTGAAGACTTCAATGACTTGTAAAAGGGCTTTCAAGGATTTCAAGGAGTTTTGTAATATTTCGAAATATTCGACGGAATTTCAAGGACTTTAAACGATTTTTAGAAATTTTAAGGAATTTTTACAGATTTTAAAGAATTATAGCGGATTATTATGGAATTCTAAAGATTTGACGGGCAAGAGATTATTTAGTACATCCAAGGAATTCAAAGGATTTCAAGGAATTTTCATATGCTTTGAGCAATGTTAAGGGATTTACGAAATTTGCAAAAGAGTTCATGGGATTTCAAAGGATCGCAAGGATTTCCAGAGATTCTACGAGATGTCATGAAAGGCTTACACCAGATTTCCAAAATGGTTAATTTTTCGACTCTATATTTATAGGACGTATGTAATATGAAATATTACAAAATAAAAAAGTAATTAAACAAAAAATGCTGTAGTCTATAAAATAATTTTCATTACACATGCACGATTTCAGCCCTTTTCAATGCCTATGAAGCGGGGCTAAAGTTCTACTTTCCAGTCCCTAGGGAGTAATGAGTATTTTTCAGTTCTAAGGGAATAAAAGTACTTTTCAGTCCCAAGGAAGTGAAAAGTGACGTTAGAGGTGAATAATGGAAATTATCAAGCGATCAGTTTATCGCGTTGAAAGAAGGTTTGACAGATTGGACCAACCCGAAGCAATAAATTACCATAAATTAACCATAAATTACCATAATTGACCATAAATTACTATAAATTTCCGAAAATTAAAAAAAAAATTCAATACTTAAGATTTTCTGAAATTTTCAAAATTTTCAGGAATTTCCAAAATTCCAAGAATTTCTAAAATTTCCTAAATTCATATTCAAATAAAGATAGCGTTTCTAAAACTTCTCCATATGACCTTTTAATGACTCGTGTATATTTTCAGTATTTGTCCTCGGCTCTCCTTCGGTTTCGTTGAAAACTAAACTATTTTGTTGAAAAATCATCTTTGTTGGTCGAAAATTTAATTGTTTTGTTGGACATTCGTCTTTTCTGGGTAAAAGATTTCTCCTTTGGATTGAAAATTCTTCTTTTTTGGTAGACAATTTATATTTCTTAGTTTAAAATGAACTTTTTTGTTATAAATTCAACTTTTCGGGTTGAAAATACAACTTTCGTCTCAAAAATTCATCTCTTTGCTTGAAAAATCAAATATTTGGTTGAAAATTCAGATCTCTGGTTAAAAATTTATCTATTTGGTTGAAGTTTAATCTTTTTTGCTTGAAAATTCGACCATTTTGTTGAAAATCCAACTATCTGGTTTAAAATTAAACTATTTTGTTTAAAATTCAAATATTTTGTTGAAAATTAAATTATTTTGTTACAAAATCATCTTTGTTAGTACAAAATTCAAACTTTTTGTTAAACATTCGTCTTTTTTAAATAGAAAATTCCTCTTTTGGATTAAAAAATTTTTTTTTTTTTTTTTGTAGAAAATTTATATTTTTTGGTTGAAAATAAGCTTTTTTGTTGAAAATTCAAGTTTTCAGGTTGAAAATACAACCTTCTTCTCAAAAATTCGTCCTTTTTGCTTGAAAAATCAACTATTTGGTTGAAAATTCAACTCTTTAGATAAAAATTCAACTATTTGGTTGAAGTTGAATCTTTTTTGTTTGAGAAATTTGACCATTTTGTTGAAAATCTAACTATTTGGTTTAAAATTCAACTTTTTTTAAAATTTTATCATTTTGTTACAAAGTCATCTTTGTTAGTCGAAAATTCAACCTTTTTGTTGAATATTCGTCTTTTTTTTATCATAAAGTTCCTCCTTTGGATTGAACATTCTTTTTTTTCGTAGAAAACTTTTTTTTTGTTGAAAATAAACTTTTTGTTGAAAATTCAACTTTTTGGATTATAAAGACTACATTCTTCTTAAAAACTCGTCCTTTTTGCTTGAAAATCAACGATTTCGTTGAAAATTCAACTCTTTGATTAAACATTTTACTATTCGGTTGAAGTTTAATGTTTTTTTTTAATTCAACCATTTTATTGAAAATCCAACTATTTAGTTTAAAATACAATTATATTGTTTAAAATTCAATTATTTTGTAGAAAATTAAACTATTTTGTCATGAAGTGATCTTTGATAGTCGAAAATTCAACTTTTTTGTTGAAAATTCCTCTTTTTTGGTAGAAAATTCATCTTTCTTGCTTGAAAATAAACTTTTTCATTGAAAATTCAACTTCTTGGTTCAAAAATACATGCTCCTTCTCAAAAATTCGTCCTTTTTGCTCGAAAAATCAGTTATTTGGTTGAAAATTCAAGTCTTTGGTTGAAAAATCAACTGTTTAGTTGAAGTTTCATCTTTTTTGTTTAAAAATTCGACCATGTGTTGAAAATTTAACTATTTGGTTTAAAATCCTACTATTTTATTTAAAATTTAATGATTTTGTTGAAAATTAAACTATTTTGTTGCAAAGTCATCTTTGTTAGTCAAAAATTCAACTTTTTTGTTGAAAATTCGTCTTTTTTGGTAGAAAAATCATCTTCCTAGCTTGAAAATGAACTTTTTTGTTGAAAATTCAACTTTTCGGGTTAAAATACAACTTTCTTCTTAAAATTTCGTCTTTTTTGCTTGAAAAATCAGTTACTTGGTTGAAAATTCAAGTCTTTGGTTAAAAATTCAACTATTCAGTTGAAGTTTCATCCTTTTTGTTTTAAAATTCGACCATTTCGTCGAAAATCTAAATATTTGGCTAAAAAATCAAAAATTTTGTTTAAAATTTAATTATTTAGTCAAAAATTGAACTATTCTTTAGAAAGTCATCCTTTAAATTAAACATTCTTTTTTTTTTACAGAAAATTCTTTTTTTTTTGGTTGAAAATAAACTTTTTTGTTGAAAATTAAGCTTTTCGGGTTGAAAATTCAAATTTTTTCTGAGGACTCGGTCTTTTTTTATTGAAAAATCAACTATTTAATTGAAAATTCAACCATCTGGTTCAAAATTGAAGTATCTGGTTGAAAATTTATTCATATCGGTTTGAAAATTAAACAATTTGGTTTTAAAAAAATGTACTTTCTTGAGGAACAAATCTGCCTTGGTTGACAATTCAACACTGTTGTTGGAAATTCATATTTTTTGGTTGAAAAGTGATCTCTTTTGATAGGAATTTGATCCTTATTGGTTAAAAATTCAACTATTTGATTAAAAATAATCTGTTTTGGTTGAGGGTTCGACTTTTTTGTTCATGAATCTTCTTTCCTGTTTGAATTAAACTGTTTTTTATTTCTTTGACATATCAACTATTACATATCTCGTCGAGAATTCATCTTTTCTAGAAAATTCAACTGTTTGTTTCAAGCATTCGTATTTTTGGATAAAAAGTTCGATCTTTTGAATCGAAAATTAAGATTCTTTAGTAGATGATTCATCTTTCTTGGCTGTAAATGAACTTTTTTGTTGAAAATTCAACTTTTCGGGCAAAAAAATCAATTTCCTTCTTGAAAATTCGTCTCTTCTACCTAAAAAGTCAACATGGCTGAAAATATTTGGAAAAATTAGGTAACATAGGGGAATCAGGAGATTCCAAACCATTCTTCACGACTTGTTACATGAGGAAGGGGTAGGATAAAAAATGGCCAAAAATGTGTTACGTAATTCATGGATGGTCCCTAATTGATTGAAAACATTTTTTAACTAATATAGATTCCATGTTCTTTTCAATAATGTAAATCAAATATCGTTATGTTAACCCTGACCTTAATCGATTACATTTCCTCAGCATTCTTTTGCAGGCTCGCTTTATAGTCACACATTGTGAAAAATCATATACGAACCCATTAAGGTATGTTGCTCAATCTTGGAGTAAAGTAAACTTTTCAAGGCTCTCTTTAACGTTCTTTTTCTTTGGCTTAGATTGCTAAATTAAAATGAGAATGAGAGTGTCGTGAAACCTAAAGGTGTTGTTGTTACTGCTCATGAGCATAAAATCGGATAAGATCCTTGCTGCTTGCGCGACTCCCTATCTGTCCATGCAAATTACACCGCAAAATGTAAGGCGAGTCATGTATGCGTAAAGAGACTATTCACTGTTCAAGACTGCATGTTCTCCACTTTTTTTTCTTTTTTTTTTCTTTCAGCATTCTCACTTTCGACAGAAGGCTCTGACACACGACTTGCTATGCGAACGGAAGTTCTGATTCCAGCTGTTTTGCTAGTGCGATTAAAGGCCAGCGATTTCAGTTCCCCGATATCTAAGCGTCCGGAACTCTACACAACATTTTACGTAACCACACGTAAAAACCTCCCGAGTCTTACTTTACTCACTCATCAATGGGAAAAATCATTATTACATGATTTTTTGTTCTCTCAGTGCTTAGAGATTTATGAATCCTGATTCCAAAAGAGCAACTCAAATGTTTACGACAAAATTAAGGAAATAACTAGGGAAAGGATCTGGGAAGTCCAATGTGGATTTATGTCAGGGTGATCATGTGTGGATCAGATATTTTGCTTGAGACAGATCACAGAAAAAAGTTTGAGAGTAAACAAATGAGTTTTCTGTGCATTTTTTGATTTGGAAAAATCTTTCAATAAAGTGGATAGAACTAAACTTCGGGAAGTCCTAAAAGAGTAAGGAGTGACTGGCTGGCTTCTAAAGGCAACAAAAGCAATGTATAATATAATTATAATATAATATATAATTAGTTTGATATTAAGCAGGGCGTTAGGCGATCTGCGTTATGTCCTCCTGAATGTTCAATATACGAGATGTGGCTAGTATGTAAATAACCCAACTGATTTTTTTGGCGCTTACTTGAGGCCTTGGCAACAACAAGCAGGTTCTGACATTGATCTGTGTTCTCCCTTTCCCCCTAACCACCGAATTTCCAGGTTGTACGACCCTCAGTACGACAGTAACCTTTGTTCGAAGTTGACCGTCTACCTGAGCTCCGCCGGAGCTATGTTGAGTGTGAGAGTAGAACAGCGCATTAACGTGAAGTTTCTTCTGAAACTTGGAAGATCCGCTACAAAAACGTATAATTTGTTAGAGGAAGTTCATGGTGATGAGTGTCTATCTCGTGCTCAACTTTGCGATTTGTTTGAAAAATTTAAAACAAATTTTGAATATCTTTGACCAATTTAACTTTTCGACATCTGAATTAACTTGTTTGAAGATACGTTTCAAAATAAAAATAAATTAATTAATAAAAGAAATGAAAAACTTTGTGAAAAAATAAAAATGAAAAACACGTTTCCCAAAAAATGTCATTTTTCATTTTCTCGTTTTTTAAGAAGAAGGTAGAAGTGTGCTCTACAAACCCTGAAATTATTGGAATGGGTTTGCCACTAGTTTTCGAGAAACAAATTCAGACGTCCCGTTTTGTATGGCGCGGTGCGGCTAAGTAGGCAAGAGAAGGACAAACTGGTTTTTAAACCACAATTTCCATCCGATTTAGACTTTTTAAAAAATGAAATTCAATAAAATTATGCATACATTGTTTCCATCCAATTTGTCAAAAATGTTTTTAGTAGCTACTTTTTCATCTCATAAACAAAATAACAACTAAAATGTTTGACTTTTGAAGAATACCGCTCTTTATCAAATATTTAGATTCGTTAAAACGTATCCAGAATCAATGGCTAATTCATAGCTGTTTCCATAAATGAGGTATATATTTTCTCACAAATAGCTGGAACGAATAATCGTTCATAAAATTTGTTTACTACATAACAAATTATTTATTAACTTTTATCAATCCAACTCGGAAACTCTTTTTGTCGATAAATTGTCAAGATTTAGTTAAAATTAGGTGACCAAACACTGTCAATCCCCACGAAACTATTTTCATCCATTTAATTGTTTATAACAAATTTAATAGATTTTTAAACTCCTATATTTCTAATGGAAAACTACGCTAGATAATTGTTTCATTGATTCTATATATTTTTTAATAAATCTGAATATTGGATAAAGAACGCTGTTCTTCAAATGTCAAAAGATGTTTTTTTTATCATTTCGCTAATGAAATAAAAAAGTACTAAAACCGTTTTTTTAAACATTTTTTTAAAAATCTAAATCGGATGAAAATTGTGGTTTGAAAATCAGTTTGTCCACAGATACTTTTTTTGCCTACTGAGCCGCACCGAGCCATACAAGACAAATTTTGAGAAAAATATCTGTTATTTTTTGAAAAATCGCAGAATGAAATTTCGCATGATTTGAAATGGAATTAGTCAAGTGGAATCTTAACAATTTAGGCAATTGGAAACTAAAATATACTAAATCGTGCAAATTATATTGTCTACAAATTCTACAAATCGAAATCGACCAGAAAAGACGAATTTTCAACAAAGTAGTTAAATACTCAACTAAAACAAATTAATTTTCAACCGAAAAATGCCTTTTTAACCAAGCTTTCATTCAATTTTTAGATCGAAAACATTTGAATTCAACCGATAAATACGAATATTCCACAAAATGGTTAAATCTTCAACTAAAACGTATTTTCAAACCAATAGTTGCATCTTTAACCAAAAAGATTAATATTTTTTTGATGCTACTTTTGCTTCATACTGATCGTTTTTGGAGAAAGGAATTTTCAACATAATAGGTCACTTTCAGCCAAACAATTGAATTTTTAACTAAATAGTTGAATTTTATGCCAAATTGTTGAATTTTTAATCCGAAAATATGAATTTCCAACCAGAAAGTTAATTTTCAATCAAATAGTTAAATTTTCAACCAATTACTTGAATTTTCTAGCAAACTGATAAAATTTGAAGCCAAAACGACGAATATTCTACAAAGCAGTTGAATTTGCACCCAAAAATATAAATTTTCGACAAAAAGTATGAATTTTCAACAAGAAAAATGAATTTTCAACGAAACAGATGAATTTTTAACAAAATAGTTGAATTCTCAACAAATGCAGATTAATTTGCTACGGAATAGTTGCATTTTCAACCGACAGAAATGAAATTTCTACCAAAAGTGATACATTTTTAAATAAAAAAAAAACAAACAAATTTTCAACAATAAAGTGGAATTTTCGACCCAAGAATATGAATATTCAACAAAAAAGTTCATTTTCAATCAAACACTCAAATTTTCAACCATGTAGTTGAATTTTCTACCAAACTATCAAAATTGCAAGCCAAAAAGACGAATACTCTAGAAATTAGTTAAATTTTGAACCCAAAAATATGAATTTCCAACAGAAAAGTTAATTTTCAACCAAACACTTAAATTTTCAATCGAATAGATGAATTTTTTACCAAAATATTGAAACTTCAAGCCGAAAAGACGAATATTCTACAAAACATTTGAATTTTGAATCCGAAAACATG
>JAUMHM010116178.1:0-20650 GCA_032362435.1 Melikaiella ostensackeni | reverse complement strand
ATTGTTGCAATATACTGCAAATAAATTCCCGATAACATATATCACACATTTCATGTTTACACGGTTTTATGGTTGTCTGGGTAAATTGAATTACCCCGAACTATTTTTTATGGTAACTTAGATCTCTTAAAAAAATTTTTGGTCTTCAAATAGGACGAAGTCAAAAGAGAAGTGAAGATTATAATAAATTAGCAGATCAATTATTTTCGAATCCGAGCATGTGCCGACTATAAAGCCGACTACAAAATGATCGAATAACAAATTTAAAGTTAAAAGAGCTGCCAATTTCTAATTATCAAGTTCAGCGATCTCGCTTTTATATAAAGCTATGAGGTCTATTATACGAAATAAAATTTTATGGAAATAATTTTAGTGAAGCCTTTGCTTTTCTCTGACATAAATATTTAGAAGGCTGAAAACGCTACTTTTCATCAATTTCATCATGTTCATATCGACTCAATTGCTATAGTGCGAACTTTATATGCATTTTTGGTCGATTTTATCGAAAAATAATGATTTCGCGAAAAATGTCGAATATGGAAAAGATGTATTTTTAAGAAATACACAATTTCTTTGCAGGCAATTTCTATATAATTTTATTAGCAAAAAGCAATTAAGCTTTTTCAGTCAATATTTTCCCTGAAACTACTCTCTGAACCCAATCAATTCAGCCATTAAACTTTCAAATCAGTTATGAATTGCCATTTTTATGGAGGTTGGAAAATAAAATAAAAATTAATGAAAAAATCGCATTTCAAGAAATAATTTTACGTAAAGTCCAGATTTGAAGAATCTAATACTTCGTTTCTGTGGGTTTTTTACTTTTTGGGCACCTACTATTAGAAAAAAAAAATCGCCAGCAAAATCGCTGACATGGTCGCGCAGAGTTTTGGCTGGAATTAGAGAAAATCTTTCAAATGACCCATATATATTTTGCTAATAAGTTTAACGCGTTTGAAATGTACGTGAAAACGCCATTTTTTACTGAACGGTCGTTCCGCAATAATACTAACTATTTAATCAATGGATGAAAGGTAGGCGAGTTAAGTAATTGTTTATTTGAACTTATATTTTATAGTGAAATTTGGAAAATTTGAAAAGAAATATGAATTCACTACTTCGTCGATGCCCCCTCACCTACGACTTTGGATATGAAAGTATCTGTTTCTTCTTTCCAGGCTCTAGATTATAGCGTGAAGAAAAGTTCTGAATGCCGGTAGGAGCACCCCGCGGTGACTTCACAGCAACCAAGGAAGCCCTGGGCTCGAAATTAATATTGTTCAGAACAAGTTAAATTTAGTTATTATTTATTCCATTTCTACATTACTGTATTCACAAAATGTATACAATTCTTTTGAGCCCAAGTGCAAGTTTGTACTTTATAAAGTGAGAGAAATAGCATTTTTATGATTAAGTGCATAATATGTTAACAATTTTGTATATATTGAGTTGTAATTGATAGATATGTTTAGTTAAAACATGAAAGAATTGCTGTGATTTTTTTCGGAATTTTGAAATATTTATTTGAAAAGATACCGTGAGTTAAAGTTAAGTAACGATGACCAGACACGAAAAATCCACGCTTTTTTACCTTTCGCACGCCGTATTCTTGAAAATTTATGTTTTTATTTGGATGAGTGCTACATTAAGTGATGTGGAATAAAATAAGCTTTCTTTTTAATCTATGTGCCGTTTTTATGTTATTTTTTTCACTGAGAAGTTAAGAGTAGAAGTGATCAATTCAAGTGGGGCTTTCCTAAATGAAACGCATAGTAAGCGCAGTTCTTAATAAATGTTGAAAATATATATTCTTTTATTCATTGCAATATTTAATTAATGTGAAGATTTATCAAAATTGAAATAAACATCTCTTTGTAACTTTTTTATTATTTTCCCTGCGCCATCTTATTTTTTGAACAAGTAACTCAATCGCGAGTATCTATGTGAAAATATTATCTTCAAAATCACAGGCGTCTTGAGAACAGGCTACAAATTGATACAATTAAAAAACAATATTCAGATCCGGTTTCTGATTATAGTTCGAGAGGAGTTTGAATGGCAATAAACTTATTATTTGAGAATTTTTTCTTACACGGAAAATTATTCAGTAATACCTTTAGATTATATTTATAGCTTTGTTGACATCGTATTTATGTGCAGATGAGTTAACTTCATTTAAAATATTTTCACGGGTAGATTAAAATGAATACGTAAACCTATTTTCCAGTATCTGTAATGAACTTTCTTTTTTCTGACTGGTTTGAATAGTCTTTTGCGAATTTAGCTATTTTTACGGACATTTCGGTACAAATAGTCTCTTTGCCAGCTTCCGCTATTCGATGCGAAAAAATCCGGATATTTGTATCGAAATTTCGGTACACGTAGCCACAAACGAAATATTTGAAGAAATAATTGCCACTAATTTTACATAACTTTGAAGTTTGAGAAAATATTCTATTCAACTACTAAATTCTCGGAAATTGAAAAAATTAAGAATCCAACGATCAAAAGCACGTGAAGCTTCAGAACTATTTTAAACAGAAACTATTCAAAGTCAAAATAAAAAACTTTGAATGCAGCAATTTAGTGAACTTTTGATAATGTAAAATTAAAATCAGGAGCCCTTTATTTCTCTATTACCATATATTTTGATGAATTATAACTGGTGATGCGAATTAACGTTCTTTAATTTTACTAGTTCGATAAGGTCTTTCATAAGCTTTTCAATTATCGCCAGCATTTTTTGAACAAATAAACAATTCCCTTTATAAAATGCGGATCAGCGACAAATTATACATTTTTTGTTCTCGGCGTTCTTTTTTCTTCTTTTTGTCTGAAAAGGAAGCTTGGGTTTTTCACTTCAATGACGTTCAACGAGAAAATTCAGATTTCTGAAATTGTAACCATTCAAAATTGAAGAAATTATTCAATTGCTGAGGTTACAATTTCAGATGATTGAATTTTTTAACTATTTTGATTATAAATGACACAATTCTTAACTTTTTAATTTCAAATCGTTAAATTTTTGTCACTTCATTCAGAATTGTCATTCATCTTTGAAATCTTCTAATCAAATATTTTATAAGTTTTAATCATTCATTTCCTTGAATCTTCAACTGAAAATCGGAAAATGTTCAGATATTACATTGAAAATTGGATATTAAAAATAACGAATACAAAGCCACTTTGGTATGATTCCAATTTTCGAAATGTCACAGTTTTGAGCCTTTCAATTCAAAGTTTTTTTTTCATATTGAGTTTGAAATATTCAATATTTTCGAATACTTCCAACTAAAAAAATAATTTAATTTTCAATGCTCAGTTCTACAATCTTCTCATTTTCGAGATTTAAATTGGACAAATTATTCTCATAATTCGTTACCTTTTTGAATTTATTCTGGAGGCATTTGATTGAAAATTGTGTAGTTACGAATCCTATAAACAGAAAATTTTGCAATTATCAAGTCTTTCAAGTTGCTATTCTACCATTTAGAAGAATTCAAAACGCCAGACAATTTTATATGTTTGAAATTGAAACCAAACAATTTAGAACATTCAAATCAAAACTATTGAATTTAAAATCGACTATCGAGGCTTTCAATATGAAGTTTTCAATTTTGAAAGATTTGATAGTGTAATTGACATGACATTTTTAATATCTGAATTTGAAACTATTGCTGAATTGACAGGATTGCAATTCAGTGAGAACAATATTTTTTAAATTGATATAAAAAGAGCCATTAATTGTTGACGAGGATATTACTCACTCAGAACCTACTGAATGCTTATTTTCACGAATATATAATAAAATATTGATTTCCCAACCCCGCTCCCACCCCTGGTAAATATGTGTGCCAACGACAAAATTTTGACTTCATAAACTATCATTGAAAATAACCTACTTAAGAATTTGACACTTTTTCATAATATGTTAAAACATTCAAAATCGTGCGACATTGTGAAACTTGAAACTGAAAACGTCCAAAAATTAGAAGAGTTTGAACCAAATATTTGTGAATTTAACCCTTGAAAGCTACAAAACTTCAGTTTCAAAGTCTCAAAGATTAAGCTTTTTCAGAATTTCTCATTCAAAACTATAACTTCAAATTGAAATCATAGAAATTTTGAAAATGATGAATATTATTACATGAATACCATACAGGTATGATGTAGTATTAAGTAACACTCGAAGTGACTGGATAGATTTTTCCACTAAAAATGTGATTTCTGTCCCGAAAAAAATCACTGTCATTTTCACCGCTCAAAACCGAAGCATTTCAAATATTGTGAACCTCTAAAGTTTAATTATCTCAAAAACTTCGAAAATTATATGCTTTCTCAATGGTAGCTTTCAAAATGAATGAATTCAAACTTGAAACATTAAAAAGTAAACACTTCCAAACTTCGTTTAAAAGCGAGTTTAAAAATTGAAGCATTTCTATCAAAATTCGCGGTAGTGAGCCGCCGCCAATTAAAAACCGCAAATATCTTATCTCAAAAAATCTATGCCCTTAGCCCCTCTTATGTACATCTCAGCTAATTCTTCATTGATTTGCATAAAACCTTTTGAAATCAATAGAAAATTGCTAAGAAATTGTTTCTGTGCATACCCATTGTTCATTTTCAGAAACAGTACGTGGCAGACTTTGAAAACATAAAAAAGGTATCATTTTTAGCATTTCAGTCGATCTGTAGCCTGCAATATTCAGCCGGGTCTGAAATTCCTTATTTCAGTTACATTATCAGCTATTTATTCGCACGCAGCCACGGACAACTTATAATAGGAAAAAGGTGTTTAAAGTTGTAATTTCTCTCAAAATACATAAACAGATTCATCGATTTATAAAATTATGTGATTAAAAAGAAAGAGCTCTTTCTCATGCAGACTAATTCTATTATCATTAACTGAAAGTTATTATCGGCAAATGCAAAATTCACTGCAAACTTGAATTCTATGAAATTACAGAGTATTTCTCAACGGAAAAAATGAGCTATTGTAAATTAAAACCTGGAGATTCCCGTCATCTAAACAGGGAAAAAACCGCATCAAAAAAAAACTCCATGAAAATCTATTAGTTGAGCACGAAATCCATTCTTATTATTTAACCAAAAATAGAAAAAATAAGTCGACAACAACAGGTTGAAAACAACAGCAGCCAAGTTTATTCCATTTTGATAAGATTTTGCTGTCCTCGTCGGTAGGAATTGGAAATTTTATAAAAACAAGTTCATATTTTTTTCATATATTTGAAGCTTTGTATATGGGAACATCATATGTATCTGTAATGTGAATATAATAAGAATGTTAATAAAAATTCTTAGCAACGCCAGAAGAGATTAAGAATTGCATTCTAGTTCGCATACATTATCTAGAGGTATATATAGTTTTATTGTATACTACATTTTATTGGAAAGATTTACAGTACTCCACGCAGCATTTCTAAAAATAATCAAACTCATGGCTTCTGCAGAGACTGGGAATGTTTTGGAACCAATCTCATGAATTTCTTACACCTCTAAAAGGTCATATGTCGCAACCGTATACGCATCTTTTTCATGAATATAATAATAATTTCTAGAAAACGCCGGAAGAGTATACAAATATTTTCCAATTCGCATTATTTTTTTAGAGATACATAGTTTGTATTGTTTACTTCATTTCATTGAATATACCCGCAGAACTCCGAAGCAGCGATTCTTAAAATAATCAACTCACGATATCTGTAGAGATTTGAAATTCAATAAAAACAATGTTATAAACTTGCATTTTTGAAACAATAAATCGTTAAGTATTTTACTTCGCACCGAAAGTGTTTATACAGCACATTTTCAACACAATAATAAATTTCGACAATAATCTCATTTATAAAGTATTATGGAAAAGCAGATGAACTAGTTATCCCGAAAGTTCGAGACGACCAGGCAAACCTATGAGAAGCATTTGTCTATTCATCTAAAACTTCGGAACGATGAGACACTTCGTCGAAATAAATTATTATCCTTAGGTTTTTTTGAGTCCTGCTTTGTTCCTGCAAAAAAATTAAGGGCTCATGAATGGCTGAAAAGGCTGTGCAAAAATCAAGTGATGCTTTTTTGTTTTTTCTTTGAGGGTGGATGGAGGGGTCGTGAAAATATTTTGATATGTGAGAGATTAGCAGAAATGGGCACACATTTGAAAACAAGACTTATTAGAAAGGGTTATATAATCATTAAATTAAATCATTTGATCAATTTTATAAGAGGAGGATTCAGCTGGCATTCTACAATTTTTTTAGGCTCCATGACTTAAACCATTATGCATAAGATTTTCCATAACTTTGTATGCAGTTTACGACGCATCATGAAATAAGATTTAAAAAATTATTTTTACTAGCGATTGAGTATTTATAACTTTAACATTTCTAATTTACCACCAATTACAGCCAAAAAATAACAGAAAATAAAATGAAAGTAGTCATCAATACCTGTAATTCATGCAAGTACGTTTTCAAAAGTATAATGATTTTCAAAATTTTCGCTTTATATTTCTTATATAGCTATTCAGAAATTTTGCACTGCAACAGTACCAAAAATTGCCTCTCTTGTGCACTTAGTTTTGACATATTTGAAAACAAAGATTAACGAATTTCTAAGAAATAATCTCTACAGTCTAAATTATGAGCAGTATCTGAGTTGTATTTTGTGAATATAAGTCAGCAAGTAAACAAATTTGTTGAAAAATTTATTTGGAAATCTTATAAGATGTATTGGAATCCCATAGAAACCGTTGAAATATTCTAAAATATCTTTAAATACTTTGAAATCCTTAGGAATATTCTGAAATGTTCAAAAAAATTCCTTTTCAATTCTGTCCGCTATGCATATTCAATAAATTTTGAAGACAGCTTAAAACCAAAATGTGAAACAATTTCCTGGGTTGAAATTCTTTTTCCAAATATCATTTTTCGGAGTCCAAAGATTCTGAAATTTGTTGGCCTCTGTTTGGTTACTGAAGTGTTTTAGCCATGTTAGCTTTCGACGGATTAAAAAAATTGATTCAATACCATTTGAGACATTTTTTATGGTCCCAAAATAAAGGTCACATTCTTCAACCAGGTTCATCCAATAAAAAAATGAAGAGTATTTTAGAGTGAAAAACATGATCTTACTGACATTTCTAAATTTGATGCAAATTACAAGAGGCATATGATTCTCAAAATTTTCAAAAATAGCAAGCACTATCTTTCTACCATATTGGGAAGTATCGGTCAAAATTTTTCGTGAATGTTAGCAAGATTTACAAATTCTAAAAGTGCTAAGATTTTAAAGAACTCAAAAACTACCAAAAAACAGTTCTTTGATGAAATTATGAATTTAAGCGCAGTTTTCAGTAAATGTTGGAAATATTTTTTTTTCAATATTTGTTGCAATATTCAATTAATGTAAAGACTCATTAAAAACAAAATTAACATTTCTTTGTTACTTTTTTATTATTCTGCCTGCGTCATCTTATTTTTCAAACTAATAACTCAATTGCGAGTGTCGATGTGATAACGTAATCTTCAAAATCTCAGGCGTCTTGAGAACAGGCTTCAAATTGGTAAAATTAAAGTACAATTTTCAGATCCGACTTCTGATTATAGTTCGAGAGGAGTTTGAATGACAATATGGTATTTAAGTTTGTTTATATAACATGCTCATCTGTTCATAAACACGATGTCATCAAAGCAATAAACTGATTATTCGAGAATTTTTTCTTAGACGGAAAAATATTTACTAATACCTCTAGATTATATTTATAGCTTTGTTGACATCGTTTTTAAGTGCAGATGAGTCAACTTCATTTCAAATATTTTTATAAATGTATTAAAATAAAAACATAATCCTCCTTTTAAGTATTTGTAATGAACTCTTTTCTTCCGGACTAGATTGAATTATCTTTCAGAAATTCATCAACGCTTTTCATGGTAGCGAAATGAATATTGCAAAATATCTTTAAAAAATAATAGGTAGTGCCATGAAACAACATAATAATATAAATAATTGCCGTTAATTTTACATAATTTTGAAGTTTGAGAGAATAGTCTCCTTAAGTACGAAATTCTCGGAAATCGGAAAAAAGCTAGAATCCAACAATGAAACTTGGTCAACATACATTCAAATGTGTCGAATCAAATTAAAGAAACCAAAATAAAAAAAAAGGAAGGAAGAAGAAGGCAACCTACAAATCCTCTACCTTAGGACTTGAAGGTTTCCTTCTTTTTCTTTGAATATTCGACGTTAAAAAAAAATTTGAATTTTTATTTATCATGAATTTCATTTTCTTAATTTTGAATAGTCTATTGTGTAATCTATAATGAAATTCAAATTATATCGTCAAACGTCAAAATGTTATATAGAGAATTCTGATTATAGAGTTGATTTTCTGAACTTGAAAAAAATAATTTAATAGCATTATCAGAATACTACCCTCACCAGAAAAAGGTTTTGAATGAAATAGGAAATAGGAAAATTGCATCTAAAAAGAAAAAAAAACAATTTTCTGGGCTTTTCCTGATTACCAAACATTTTTCCAGGACATTACAATTAGCACGAAACTAAAACTTTCAGACCTGAAAAATTTCTCAATTTATATATTGAGTACGAAACCACAAAATCAAAGCATTCAAAGCACCATAACTGTTCTCAACTTGAATTTTTCGAAATTGAAATTAAAAGCATTGAATTCATCAATATTTAATACAGTCCTCAAAGAAAGGGACTTGACGCCCAAAAAATCGATTTGTAGTTTTTTGCACAAATCGATAGTTTTTTATTTGCTCTTTCATGATAAAAGAAATTATTCTCTCACCTGCAAAATTGAAATTCTTATCAAACTGCTAGCAGTGAGGCCCTCTTATGGAGTTCCTGTGCTGGAGAGCCTCATCAATCGCTCCTCCTGTGAAATGGAGCTCCCGGGCGTTAGGTCCCATTCTTTGCGGACGGTCACAACTTATAGAACTTTTAATAATTCAAAATTAGAAATCAGAAGCCCTCTAATTATCAACAACTATCTATTTTCGTGAGTTGTAACTTTCAATACCAATTAACATTTTTTTCCTTTTACAGGTTTGATGGAGTTTTTCATAACCTTTTCAATAATCACCATCATTCTTTGAACAAATAAACATGTGACCTTATAAAATTGAGATCAACAACAAATTATACTTTTTTCATTTTTATTCCTGGAAAGAACGCTTAGGTCCTTAAATTTGAATGTTTAGGTCGTAAATGACGGACATATATTACACAGCTCCATAAAAGAGAAGTTGTCAGCCTCAGTAACCAGAATAGGCTTGCCCTACGTTTTCGAGATCGCTGAAGCCGAATGCGGAGTCGGTTTGGTTCCATTACGTCACATTTCGTCCCTAACCTAAAAAAACATGGAAAATCGCTGATTTCAGGTGAAACAGGATTCCCGTCTAGGAAGAGTGGTCATATCCTGTTTTCGAGATCACTGAGTACGGATTCGGAGTCGTTATGGTTTCATGACGTCACACTTCGTCTCCAACCTCAAAAAAAACTTGGCAAATTGGTAATTTCATGAAAGACATGTATTTTTTAGATGCACAGTGGTCATATCGTATGTTTTCGAGGTCGCTGAGTACAAATCCGATAACAACCGTGCGAACCAGCATTTCGCACGTTCTCGCACTGCATAATTATAAGTTTCATCCCACAATGATATCAAGTGATACATTCATCTTTGTTATTTTTATAATGCTGAACAAGATTTTCTGTAAGTATAATCTTGTTGCTTGAACGAGTGACGAAATCCTGCTACTCCGACAGATTCTGTGTACGATGACAGCTGCCTTGAAAGGGGATGTATTGAATGATTCGTATCACTATCTGTTGGAGTAACGAAACTAGTAGCAGCGTACTGCTCCGGAAAAGGGTATCAGGGTGTAAGAATGAAGCCGTAGCATGTCCGACGACGAGTTGACTTTGTCTTCGTCAGAGTCGCAGAGCCCTCATAGTAAGCCCTTGAGAGGTATAAGGGGTTATCACCCCCCGGACGGCAGACTCACCTGTTATCGAACCAGGGTCCCTAATGTGTTGGTCTATCATATACTCATGGCATTTATAAAGAGAACCAAACACACAACTCTTTTCAAAAAAAGAATTGAACGATCTCATCAGAGATTTGAGAGCATCCTAAGAAACAAGTGAATTCTTGGTTTCTTTACTCAAAAAGAAAAACTTTATGGAAAGAATATGAAAGCAACTGACTATAGGAATAGAGCATGAGATTTCAGGAAATATTTCGTAAAATAAAAAGAAGCTTCATTAGTTTACTGTCTCGATATAAAGGGATTGATGGATGAATTGAAACCAGAGATTTATAGAGCCATCGAATGGAGACTATTCATAGATTCCTGTAAGCGAAGTTTGGAAGCTGTTTTGCTCCACAATACTAATGTTTTGCGCCCATACCGGTAGCACGTATAACTTCGTTGAAAGAGAATTACGAAAATATCAAGATGGCATTGGATAAATTGAAATATTCAGCACACGACTGGCGGATTTGTAGAGATTTCAAGATATTGGGAATAATTCTGTGTCAGCAATCAGGTGACGTTGAACAGCCATGTTTTTTGTGCTCATGGGATAGTAGAGACCGAACTAATCATTTAAAAAAGATTGATTGGCCAGCCAGAGAAACTTTTGATCCCGGACCAGAGAACATCATCAACCTACCACTGGTGAATCCAGCCAGATTAAATTTCAATTCATCAGTTGTACTTTCAACCAAAGATGATGAAAATTTTACCAAAATAAGTGAATTTTCAACCAAAAAATATTTTTCAATCAAGAATGAAAACAATTTCAACCGAATTTTTCAATTTTTAAGCCGAAAAAAATGATTTTTCAACAAAACACTCAAATTTTCAATGAAAAAGTTAATTAAGCACCAAAACAGTTGACTTTCCAAAAAATTCGTAATTTTCAGAGCTTCGAAAAAATCTAAAAAATTTATTTTTCATCGTGATCTAGATAATATGCATAACTTCCATGAATCGTGTGAGATTTCAATATTTTCAATATTCTGACAACAATTTTTGAATATGATCTCAATTCCTCAATTTTGATAAGATTGACCTGGTAAACGATATTAATCTCCATAGTTTATTTATATATTTATTTATTTATTTGGAAAAGTATTTGAATTTACGACTACAATTTAAAATTATGAAATGAAAATTTTTCAGTTTAACAATCGTTTACAATTTCTTCTGCTGTTGAATTTCGTTACATTTTAAGTAGTTACGTTTTTTAAATCTTCAATACAAAATTATTTACATTTGAAGAACTCAGATTTGATTCTAATTTTATATTATTCGATTTGAAACACCTGACATTAAAGTATGTCACAGGATTTCTAGAGAATTTGAAGAAATAAATTCAATTTTTTTTATCTCCAATGAATTCTTACATATTTCTAATTATCTCGAAGGTTTCAAAGACTTCAAAGAAATTCAAAAGGAGTTAAAAGATTTGGAAGGAGATTAGAATTCAACTTTCATACATATATTTCAATATTCCCACGATGCAGGAACCTCCATTTGTCGAAATATATGAGCATTCCAATATTATGAATAATAATAAAGAAGAGAGCCGTCATTTCTGTATCCCTAAATTAAAAACGAAGAAAGAAGTGAGAAAAAGGATAATAGTTTTCGAAAATTTACGAATTTCCTAAATTCTGCTTCAGTTCGATTCAAAAAACACACTTTTTAAAATATTTTCAATGGAATTCAATTCTAAAATTTAAATCGCATAAAAGATTACACTTCTGCCTGGTGCCGTCGACCCGATATTCCGGATCTGTAACTGAATATTTGTCATTAGTTGGACTAGACATCCCAGAAATCCCATTTTCCAGCTGCGCAAATTTTTTTCGAGACGGATAGACTCAGCAATTTATTTTAGTTTAATTTACATGTACTTATTTGGAAAAATAACTTTTCAATAGAAATTAATTCAACAGTTCTGACTGCGTTAAAGATTAAGCTTCTGCCCTTCTTCAGCACACACGGTTTACGCATTTTCTGAAGCAAAAACTGATAATAGATTTTATTATCTGCACGATGCAGGAAAGTTCTTTTATTAGAAACATATGAGTGATCTAAAGTTATAAATAGTAATAAGTAAGAGGGTCAGATATTATTGTATTCCTGAGTCACAAATGAGAAAGAAAATGAGGCAAACAATAAGAGTTTTTGGAATTTTACGAATATTTCATTTCTACTTCTGTTCAATTCAGAAGAATTAATTCCATTCATATTTGCAGTGCGATTCAATTCTAGAATATCGAACGCATCAAAGATGAAACTTCTGCCTTTTGTCAACACACGCGACTTACGACTTACAGAAATGAAGCTCAGAATACATTTTATCATTCCCATGATGCAGGAAAGTTCTATTTGTAGCTAGAAATGAGTACTTTGGTTTTATAAAAAATAATAAGGAAGAGGGCTGTCACTTCTGCTTCCCTCAATCAAGAACAAGGAAGGAAATGAGGAAAAGGATAATAATTTTCGAAAATGTACAGATTTTTTCATTCTAATTCAGTTCAATTTAAAAGCATTCCTTTTTCAAAAAATTGCAACAAAAATTAATTCTGAAATTTTACACGTACAGAAGATGAAACTTTCACTTTTTGACAGAACATATGCCTCACGATTTTTGATCAATGAAAACGTGTCAGTGACAAAGGATGTGAATAGCTTTCTCATCACCCTTTCCGCATAGTTGACAGAGGGGGCTATCTGCGAGCCCTATCTTATGTCTGTGATAGTTCAGGTTTCCTTGCCCTGTGAACATTCCTGTTAGGAACTTGACTCTATTCCTACAGAGCTCGCGTAATTGCGCAGCTCGTTTGAGGTTCAGATTTAAACCCATAAGTGTTTTGGCCTGTCTTCAGCCAGTGGCCTTATTCCATTTCTTCTGATGTTCCTCGGTCAGCCAACTGTTAATTTCTTCAATAACCAGTCTACTGGAAATGCCTACGACTGGTTCTGGACCAGTGAAGTTTCCTCCTACTGCTAGTTTTGCTAGCCTGTTCGAGATCTCATTACCCTTAATGTCACTGTTTCCAGGGATCCAAAGTAGAGTCGCTCGGTTTTCTGTAGCTAGATTGTTCGGGCCTCAAGGCACTTCCATACTAGTAGCGACGGAGGCGTTGTTTCATACAGGGCCTCTATAGCAGCCATGCTGTTCTAGCAAATGCGATTATTCCTTTTATTGCCATACTCTGGGCTCACTCTGGGTTACTCTGGGCTTCACAATCCCGGCGGGATTGTGAAGCCCATTCCACTTCTCCTACGATAGACACCGGCTCCTGCTTTTTCCATGTTCTTGGAGCCATCCGTGAACCAGTTGTCCCCATTACCAGGCAAATATGCCTCGCCGTTAGCCCAGTCCTCTTTCTTGGATAGGCTCACAGTGGACAGTTCGACTCTGCTCCACCAGACCACTGCCGTATGGGCTAGTCTGGGTCGCAGGATCGCAGTATCGATCCACATCAAAATCTCCGGTTTAAAAGCCAAAGGGTCGCTGTGAGCTTTTTGCACTTGATTTCCAGGTGCTCGTTTCATAACAGCTTCTTATTCAGGATGACTCCCTGGTATTTAGTCCGTTCATTGATTATCAGTTGTTGCCCACCCAGTTTCAGTGTACTCAAGGTCCCTTACATATACCGTCTGATGAATACAACCACGTTATTCTTACTCGGATGGACTGATAATCCGGTTTTCTTGCACCAGGTATCCACTATACTCAGTGCTTCCTGCGTTATCCCGAAGAGCACATCTAGATGCTGGCCGCGCACGATGACCAGTATGTCGTCCGCGTAGCCTATGGCGCGGTAGCCTTGTCTCGTGAGTAGATGGAGCAGTTCATTAACTACCAAGCACCACAGTAGGGGCAATGAAACGCCTCCCTGTAGGCATCCTGAGTCAACAGTTTCACATAAGTTGGTATCACCCTTAGTCGTTTTTAGGTTCCAGTTGCCCAACATGTGGCAGATTCATTCTACGACTGCATTTGGCACACCATGTGCAATCACGGCCATCATCACCTCTCCAGATGTGTATTTGGAGGCTCCTTTGATGCCCATAAACGTTCTAATCGCAAAGCCTTTCTGCTTCAGTTGTCCTTCGATTAAGTGCACTGCTCCGCTTTGGGCCATTTCTGTCGAGTTATATGCCCTGTAGGCGTGTTGCTCTTTGTGTAGTGGCCTACCTAACAAGACCTTGTCGCGGATGTTTTCATCTACATGTCTCTCCACCAATTTCAGTGGAAGAGATGTAATGTTGATGGAATGAATATCCTTGGGTGAAGTATAACCGATCGAGCTTTCTTTGGGAATGAAAACCATTCTCGTGCACCTCCATGCTGCCGGGACATATCCCAGTGTCAGACTAGACCTAGCAAGTCTCACTAGCGGCCCTATGATGGACACGCCAGCCTTCTATATGAGGACCGGGTATATGCGATCCGAACCAGGAGACTTCTAAGGGCTAAAAGACTTCAGGGCCCACCTGACTCTGGAAAGAGTAACAATCTTGTAGGATAGCCGCCGTTGCGGGCCCAGTTGAGCCACAGACGACCGCAGATGCCCTCGAGGTGTCCTTTCCTTCTCCCCAGTCCGTATCAAGCCCGGAAAACGTGCCTTGATCAGGTGGTTCACGGTCTCTTCGTCCGACACTGAGTATCCTCCGTCGGGCAATTTTAGAGTGCCGAGAATAGCATCCAGGTTTTAAGAGAGCAGCTTGCCCAGTCTAATCGCTTCTGCTCCTTTTTCGATTTCTGTGCAATAGTTGGTCCAGCTTTCTTGCTTGGCCTAACGTATTGTACCTCTGTAATCATCCCTCTTCATCGTGAACGAAGTCCATAGTTCTTTCGTTTTGCTAACATGCTCCTCCCGTCCTTGACCGGCACCCCTAAAATTGATATGGCCAGGGTAGTAGAAAGGCCTGTTGCTGTTGACAGCGGGAGCCCTTGTCTGAGACTCAGAAATCTGCACAGCTAGGGGTTGTTCAAGTTCTCCCGTTGTGCCCATTTCCTGAGGCCGGTCATGTCTGACGATTCGCCAGGACGATGTCTTCAATGAGGGGTTGAATCCCCACAGGCGCTGAAGGACCACAGATGGATCTTGCAGTTTACCTGGGATCCACGCCGTAGCCCTTAGCATCTTCCAGAGCAATTCAACCCCACCCACTTAGAGGTCTGCACCTCTCCAGGGCCTTGTCTCGGCCACTGTGTTCTGCAGCCAAGCTTTAGCAAATGGGCCGGCTGCGAAAATTATGAAAACCTCTCCTCTACGGAAGGAGGTCTCAAATTTTGGCCATTGATTTGAGGACTCTCTTTCAGGCGTCGTCCAAGTGGCCTTCCTAAAGAGCTTGACTTGATCCGCAGGGAGCTTCGAGTCTGGATAGCTGGTTGCCGTCACCATCATCGTCAGGAGTTTAGTCCTCTGGGCAGCTGTCGGTTCCAGCCCCCAACGACTTCCTGTTCGCCGGCGAGTGGGCTGGCTCATGACTTTTTGTAGGCTCCCCTCCCCCTTAGTAAGGTGTCTTCTGAGCCCTTCTTTTTCTTCAGAGCTTTCGTGCTGGTTGTCGGTATTGTTGTTGCCGATGTTTAGCTCTCGCAGCCGCCATTCTAGCCTGTTGCGCTTGCCTCCACAGTTTCCTTTTCATAGAACCGTTAAAATTTTTTTTTTGGGAGGACTCCTTGGTTGCTTCCGTCAGCATAGCCTTACTCAGACGAACCGTCGATCCCTCAGTTCCCAAGAGAGCCGGGGGCAAGCCGCCGCCTGAGTTTTGCTGGCCAGAGAGACGGATACAGTAGAAAGGATTAAGCCAGACCCATTCGGGCCCAACCCCTTAACAACTTGCCTGCCTAGGTGCCGGAAGGCCAGGAGCACGGTCATTCAACGCCTCTGGCTGGGCGGGGGGCGGTCACATTGAGTGAAACACTAAATGCATATCCGTTCGTGGGCCATCACACCAACGGAGGGCTGTTTCTTGGTCACAGTGCGGCCCGTAGCTCATTTCCTACTCGATTCCAAACTGTGGTCGGTCCATGATGAACCTTGGCCCAGGGATCCAGCAATACCCGCATTAGCAAAGCTCTTTCACCCTTCTACCATATCATCCATGCCCACTCACCAGAGAGCTCATTTATAGGGATCCTATCATTCATATCCATATTCATGCAGGCCAAGGATCGTTTGATCCCCTTGCCCTGCAGGCTTGAGCCTACCCACCAACTACAAGGTGCTACAGTCCCTGAGTAAGGATTGCAAGAGAAACTAATTCTAAAATTTCGAACGCACAGAAGATAAAATGTTTGCTTTTTGGCAGCACACATGCTTTATGATTTTTGAAAAAATAAAAACCGATAATACATTTCAATACTTCCACAAAGCAGGAAAGTTTTATTTGTCGAATGATATGAGTATTTCAATATTATGAATAATAATTAGGCAGAGGGCCGTCATTTTTGCATTCCTCAACCAAAAACGGGGAAGTAAATGAAGAAAAGGATAATGATTTTCGAAAATGTACAAAGTTTTTTAGTGTATTCAAGATCTATTCAGAAGCATTCATTTTTCGAGTAGTTACGATAGAAATTCATTCTGAAATTTTAGCGGACAGAAGATGGAACTTTTTTTTCGGCAGCACACATGCCTTACGACTCTTGAAAAATGAAAACTGATGATACGATTCAAAATTTCCACAATGCAGGAAAGTTCTATTTGTCGAAAGATATGAGTGTTTATATATTATGGATAATGAAAAAAGAAGGCCTTCATTTTCGCGTCCCTAAATTAAAAACGAGAAAGAAAATTAGGAAAAATATAATAATTTTCGAAAATTCACAAATTTCTTTCATTCCGTTTAAGCTCAGTTCAGAAATATTGATTTTTTGTAATAATTGCAATGGAATTTAATCCCAAAATTCTGAACGCATAAATGATTATATATTTTATTGAGAATCTGTTCCTTAAGACTCATACAGCCTCCAATAAATTAGTTTCCTCTGGTATCGCGACGGGAATAGTCTGCGGCCTGTATTGCGACACACTTTGGCACTCAGGAGTACGAAGGTGTTTTATCGGCCTCTCAGGGACACCAGACGACCTCCTCTGGTATTCAGTCTTACCCTTGCATGCGGGGCTCTGTAACTGCGGATCATTTATTTCCCTAGCTTCTTGTTGGAATACAATAGATCCCGAAAACAAAAATTTAGAAGGAGAAGAAAGGAGAGAGGTGACGGAAGAAGAAAGAGGTTGGGGCTCGAATGGGTCTACCACTAACCCTTCCACTTGACCTGTCTGTCCGGCTAGTTGAACTCAGGTGGTGGCTGTGTTCTCGGCTCACTTGGGAGCTGACGGATCGACGGACTCTCTGAATGAGGATATGAAAACGAAAGACACAAAGAAGTTCCCCCAAAAAGAAAACCTTACCGAGCGAGGGGGGGGGGCTAATCCTATAAAAAGGCATAAGCCAGACCAGCTACCGGCGAACTGGAAGTCGTTAGGGGCTGGACTGATAGCTGTCCAGAGGACTAACCGCCTGACTTTGGTGGTGGCGGCAACATGCTACTTGGACTTGATGCTCACTGCGGAGCAGCTTAAGCTCTTCAGAAAAGCAACTTGTCCCTGAATCAAAGGCCAAAATTTGAGAGTTCCCTCCGAAAGGTGGGGGTCCTCATATTTGTCATAGCCGACCCATCTGCTGAAGCTTGGCTGCAGATTACTACCGTATTCTGTATTCTGGACGAGACGAGGCTCTGGGAAGGTGCAGACTTTGGAGTGGGTGGAGCTGAATTGCTCCAAAGGATGTTGACGGCTACGGCGTGGATCCCACGTAAACTGGAATATCCATCTGTGGTCCTTCGGCGCCTGGAGATATTCAACCCCTCACTGAAAACATAATCCTGGCGAATCGTCAGGACTGGGATCAGTATTCCACTGAAATTAAGAGTACACTCTCAGAGGTGCCCAAGTCAATTAAGGACGTGGACACCCTGGAGATGACAGCCAAAACCTTCACAAAGACTACCAAATCTCCTAATGAAAGAAATTGGCGACTCACAAGAGTCCGAAAGGCAGGGCATACACACTGGTGGAATAAAGGGCTCGATGAACTTTGCAGAGAATTCAAAGAGACTTTCAGATGTGCCAGCATTAACAAAACGAAAGAACTATGGGCCTCATTCACGACCACGAAGGTTGAATGCAGAGATGCAATAAGTAAGGCCAAGCAAGAAAGATGGATCAGCTTTTGAACATATATCAAGAAAGAGGCAGAGGCGGTTAGACCCACCTGATCGAGGAACATTTTCCGGGCTTCATAAGGTTTGGGGAAAAGAATGCAACACTTATGAGGCATTCGAAGTCGCCTGTGGCTCAATTGAGCCCGCAACAGAGGTTACCCCACGAAATTGTTACTCCTTCCAAGGTCAGATGGGCCCTGAAGTCTTTCAGCCCATAGAAGTCTCCTGGTCCAAACGGATACCCGCCCTTCTCTCAGAAGGCTGGGAATATCATCATAGCGCCGCTAGTGAGACTTGCTAGGGCTAGTCTGTCACTGGGATATGTGCCGACGGCATAAAGAGGCATGGAAGTCGTTTATATTCCGGAATCGAGCAAGGTCGAATATACTTGACCCAAGGATTTCCACCACGTCAGCCCCATATCTTTCTTCTGAAAGCAGTGAAAATATTTGTGCATAGATACATCCGCCACCAGATCTCGTCAAGAAGACCAATACATGAGAAACAACAGACCTACAGGGCTGGTCGTTCAACTGATACGACCCTAAACGGAGTAGCAAACCTTATTGAAGGACGACTAAAGCTGAAAGACTTTGCGATTAGAACCTTTATGGACATCAAAGGAGCCTTCAACTACACCTCTAAAGAGGTGATGAGGGTGGCCTTGATTGCACATGGTGTGCCAATCACAGCCGTTGAATGGGCCTGCCACCAAATATTGGGTAATAGGACTCTAACAAAGACTAAGAGTGATACTACTTTATGTGAAACCGTTGACTCGGGATGCCCGCAGAAAGCGTTTCATCGATCCTAATGTAGTGCTTGGTAATTGATGAACTGCTTCATCTACTCACGAGATAGGGCTAATACGCTATGGGCTACGCAGACGACATACTAGTCATCGTGCGCTGTCATTATCTGGTTGCGCTCTTCGAGGTCATGCAGCAAGCACTAGGGATAGTGGATACCTGGTGCAAGAAGACCGGATTATCGGTCGATCCGAGAGGCTGCGGTCCTCTTCGTATAGAGAGGACTTCAGGGTCACGCATAGGCCTACAAAGAAGGCGCGGATCCAGAGCAGTGTCCTAAAGGGGGGGGGGCCTCAGAAAATTGTATACACATGTTGAATATATATACCATTTTACACATTTAATATTAATTAGTGATTCTGAATTATTTTTGCATGTTAATAATTTTAAATTAAAAATTTGTTTGTAGAAAGTTTATTTACTTCAGTCCCACAGCTGGAGAGGGGGCGATCGTCATTTCGCCACCATTGTAGATGCGCGCCTGATACAAAGGAACGCAACGGGATAACACAAGCGTCAGGGTCTCTTCCAGTCTCAAACCTAGCGATAATAATGATGATAATAATAATAATAACCAAGTCATGAGTACCTGTGGGTGGAAGGTTGGCCAACATAATTTTTTTTTTGTAGAGGAGGTGAGAATGCTCTTTACGCACTGGGTGTGGGGCTTGCCAGGGTAGTTGAAATCCCAGATGTACTTCAAAAGAGGAGAACGACTGACATTCCCCCTACCAAAGCCGTACCCACTAAACTCACCTCCCCTTCCAGCCAACCCATGTACCCGAAACCGCTTTCGCATTACTTCAGGTACATAGGGATAAGGCCAATTTCGCCGTGCCTCGGCGTCCTTCGGTTCTGCCAGCTTGGCTCAGCGACCGTTTCCTCTCGGCCTCCTCATGGGTGCTGCCTCTCGGAACACGACGCATCTCGAAGTCCCCGGTAGATGATTTGTTCGAGGCTTTTCGTCTTTAGCGGCGCAGAGGTAACAGAATGGAGTGCTGACGCACTCCACAGCTCTGTGTCCCTCTTTGCCACATCTCCAACAATCCTTTGTCCTATCAGGACCTCCACAGTTCGCTGCTAGATGGCCATAACCATGGCATCGGAAGCACCTCGTCGCCTCTATCTTCTTTCGTACCCTACAGAATACCCAGGTGACCTGAACGCACGAGTCTTGCGGCCATTACCTCGTTCAACTCCACGTACGCTTTCAAATTGCCCCCTGAAGCCCTCCTTGTCAGGCTCACTTTGACGTCTCCCACCAATCTTTCGCCAAAGTGCCTCTTTAGGGCTCCTTTCACCTCCTCTTCATCGGTTGTGAAATCGAGGTCAAGGACCTCTACTTCGACGCGAGGGACAAGCTCCCGCACGTTTCCCTCTCTCCCAATGGCCTCATTGATGGCCCTACCGAAGGTGTTCTCGCGTTGTCGTCGCGGTAGGGCTTGAGCTTTCCTCTCGTGACTTCGACGGCTATGTTGGCTGTAGCATTGCTACTGACAGGGTTTCCCATGCCAAACAGGCGGAGAACGAAGAGG